>CANXME010000656.1:0-84274 GCA_948144175.1 Closterium sp. NIES-65
GAGTGAGGGGCAGCGCACTGCCGCCCCTCCGCCCAGGTCGCAGTAGTGCCAGGCCGCAAGAGGAAGAGGAGGGAGGGACCCGAGGGACCAGAGAAAGGAGACGAGTGGCCTGCCTCGGAGACAAGTAGGGAGGGGTGACCAGGCGGTGGTGCCAGAGAAGAGTCTCGTGAGACAGGCGGCGACACGACCAGGGGGCGGACTCAGGACCAGACCTGGACGCTGCAGCAAACACCTGACCCGACGCAGCTACCTGACCACACGCAGGGACATGAGGATAGGCAGTGGTCAGTGTGTACAAGGCTCGACCCCGGCCGACGTGTAAACGTGGCCAAGTGTCGGCCCGTCCGAGCGTCCGTGTAGTTGGTCACCCGCTGGCTCGCGGAGTGAACTGGTGAACTCCCCCATCCTGAGGTCAGCGCCACTCACCAAGTTCGTAGAGAACGAGGGGAGGTAAAGACCAGATAGGGTGCCAGAGGGAGCTGCCGGACACTGGAGGACAGTGGACAAGTGAGCAAGGACATGATACCCCCAGAGGGGTCAGCCATAAGACTGTAACTGGCCAACCAAGCGGCGTAAGTGTGGTGCGGTCTCGAAAGAAGGAGGCAGACGCCCCCGAGTCAAGGGTGAAGGTGAGGGAGGCCGAAGCCGACTCGGTACCTGAGAGCGCGGACTCACCAGCACCTGAGGAGCAGACTCACGAGCACCTAGAGCAGCAGCGTTTGCTAGCACCTGAGCAGCAGCACCCTCACCAGTACCTAGAGCAGCATTCTCATGCCCTGGTCGGGCGGAAACACCGGTAACAGTCACCCTCATCACTAATGGTCACAGCATACATGGCAGCAAGGATAGCATCAAAGTCAAGATCAAAGATAGCTACCCCCCGCCCTAGACAGCTCACCTCAGCGGGGGATCTCAGTGGCCTCCGGGAACTGGTGACGCCAAGCGTCCGTCAGGCGTCAAAGCAGCGCTGGGTGGAGTGCGCACCCCTACACTGCTCACCCGCGCGGTCGCGGTGCGCAGGACGTAGGTGCACGTACCAGCACCCCCACCCCGCTGGCGAGCAGCGTACCACTCACAGAGCTGCTGAGGGGAGGGGGTGTCACGAGCGCGCTGGCTGCTGCGTGCTTGCGCTGACCACTACCGGAGCGACCCTCTGCGCAGCTCCACCCCGACCAGCTCCACCTCCTCCGCCACCCGCCTCCTCCACGGCCGCCACCTCCCCGCCACCTCCGCTCCCCCCGCCACCCGCCGCGCCACCTCCGCCTCCACTCTGCCGCCACCGACACCTCCACCCCCACTTCCACCCCCACCGCCACCCCCACTCCCCCCGCCGCCTCCACCTCCACATCCACCGCCCCCGCTAGCTCCTCCAGCGCCCCTGCCCCCCTTGCCCTTGCCAGAGCGGCGTCTCCCGCTAGGGGTAGACGCCGCACCGACCGACTCAAGCCCAAGGAGGTCAGCCACAGCAGCAGAGGCAACAGAGGGCAGAAGTGGGGAGGGGGAACACCCCTCAAAGATGGGGGTGCGCGGGTCACCACGTGAGGCTCCCACAGCGACTACACTCTTCTCCGCTGCTAGCTAAGAGGGCCGTCTCGGGAGGTCAACAGTGAGAGTGGTGGGATAGACTGAGAGGAAGTGGTCCCTGACTACGCGAAGGGAGTCAGGGAGGCGAGTGACTATGTAGTAGAGAGTGATGTACATGGGGGGGGGGGTTCTTGGCGCAGAACTCAGCAGGAAGCACAGCGCGGTAGCGAGTGTTACTAGTGCGGAGGTGCGTAATGAGGTCAGCGACTGTGGGAAAGGCAGCAAGGTCAAGAAAGAGGTACGGTAGCATGAGGCGGCTCAGCGCAGCAGTGGCAGGGGAGGAGTAGCGTGCAACTACACTACGTCGTACAAGGTACTGAGCACTCTTGTACTAACTAAAGTGCGCACGCTCAGAGGTAGGCAGGTGGCGACGCACAGCAAGACGTGCAGCAGCATCGCGCGTGGCCCACTGGGAGCGAACAGTGGCGTCAGCATCAGCACAGGGGCAGGAGAGGCACCAGAGGTGATGTCAAAGAGGGAGAGACCGTCTGCCCTGTCGCACTGTAAGAAAGCTGCAGGTCATCTATCCAGACGTCAAAGTCAATGGCCCGACCCTCAGCGTCAAAAGCGAGGACACTAGGGGTAGCCATGACAACATTAGACTAGCAGTGCAAACATAGGGTAAGGGCTGTGTAGTGACAGAGGCGCTGCTCTTACCGGACAGGGCTGCTCGGGCGGCTCGGCGGTGCGCGCGGCTCGTCTATAGGGCGGCTCGGCGGCTCGGCTGCTGGGCGGCTCGGCGGCTCGGCCGCTCGGCTGCACGGCGGCTCGGCTGCTGGACGGCTGGGCTCCTCGGCGGCTCGGGTGCAGGGCGGCTCGGCGGCTCAGCTGCAGGGCAGCGCGGCGGTCGGCTGCTCGGCTGGGTATGGCGGCTTGGGCAGCTTGGGTGGCGGGCGGCGCTGCAGCAGGCGACGGGGCCGCAGGTAAGGGCGGCGGGGCCGCAGATAGGGGTGGCGGGGCTGCAGGTAAGGGCGGCGAGGCCGTAGGTAAGGTGGCGGAGCCGTAGGTAAGGTGGCGGGCCGCAGGTAAGGTGGCGGGGCCGCAGGTAAGGTGGCGGGGCCGCAGGTAAGAGCGGCGGGGCTGCAGGTAAGGGCGGCGGGCCGCAGGTAGGTGGCGCGCCCGCAGGTAGGTGGCAGGGCCGCGGGTGAGGGCGGCGCGAGGGGCCGCGGAGGTCGGTGGCGTGCCGTAAAGGCGGCACGCGAAGCCGCAAAGGGCGGCGACGGGCCGTTACGGGCGGCGCAAGGGCGGCGACGGGCCGCGTAAGGGCGGCGACGGGCCGCGAAGGGCGGCGACGGGCCGAGTAGGGCGGCGACGGGCCGTGTAAGGGCGGCGACGGGCCGAGTAAGGGCGGCGACGGGCCGCGTAAGGGCGGCGCGAGGGAGGCCGCTAGGGGCGACGCGATGGGGCCAAAGGAGGCCTAGGGAGGGCACGACGGTAGAAGGGGCACAGGAGGCGCGCGCCTGGCCTCAGGCCTAAGCGGAGCGCGCTCCCGGGAAGGAAAAAAAAAGTTCGTAGTGGTGGGCCCTAGGAATCGTTCCCGTTAGGGAACCTGCTCGATACCATGAGAAGAAACGAGAATGAATGAACTATGAAAGAAGTGAGTACAAGTACTAACCCTAATTGGGTTGTACCCCCTATGGGATACCCCACTATAGCCTACACAAAATGTATAAGCTACAATGTTCTGACATTCTCCTTCCTGGTTCTTCACTTCACCTTATATCCATCTTCCCCCTATCTACCCGCCTCCCCCCCACCATGTGCCTGTCTCTCCCTATTTGCCTGCCTCCCCCTATCTGCTCGCCCAGTTTCCCCAAACGGGACCCCCCCCCCCCCCCACCTGTTTTTCCCCGCATCCAGCCTCCCCCCACCATCTGCTATCTGCGAGCAGCCCGTGGAAGTCTGCCTTCACATTCTCCACGGACCTCGCGATCAGGTACCCGCCCGTTGCACAGCTCCTCAATGAACCGCACTGCACCATTCAACCAATCCACATCATCCAAGTACGTGTAGTACGCCTCGTTGTTGCGATCAGGACCATCGAGTATGACATTCCTAGCCTTGAGCAACGGTATGGTCGTGCTGGTGTAAGTGGGAACTGTGACGGCCAGAAAAGAACGGACAGGCAGAAACGATAGACAGAGGTAAGAACCGGCCGACTAGATCAAGAGAGAAGAAAAAAATCCAGAAACCAGCATGAATGTTACTTAACAATCTGGTGTGTTTTTCATTGACAGTGACAGCACCGACACTTATACGAGGGCATTGCTGTGGCTCTCCAGTGCTGTTTGAACCAAAGACTGGCTAAATGAACGTGTCTCGGCATGACACCTTACTGGGGACCTCGATACGCGGTAAAAGAATGGCAGGCTCACCCATCCATTTGAGCATTTTTCATGTTCAGATTTGTCACTAGAATCCTTATCATAACTGAGAGTATTTTTGTTACAATGACCACCTAGTGGGGGACCTCGATATACATTAAAAGGGCGGCAGGGTTTGGTAGCCGAATGCTGGGACTTAGTAGTCCCTGCTCTGTCGCCATGCCAGAGAAACGCAGCGCATAACCTATAACAGAGATCGCTTTGCAACCCTGTAATGCGTACTGAGTCAAGGTAACTCTTCCCTACCCCTCCCCTCCCCTTCCCTCCCCTTTGATCCGTTTCCTTTCCCGTCCCTCTTTCCGATCATCACTTGCCCCTCTTCTCTCATCCTTTTACCTTACACAACCCCCACACTCTCACATTTTCTCATTACATGCCCCATCCTTTCCCACTCTGCTCGTCTGGGAATGTTTAGAAGTGATCAAGAACAATTTCGTTCCTCACACACTCCTCTCAAACATGTGTCATTCTGAGGTGGATCGCAGAGTGGTGCAGAGGTGTGCAAAGGGGAATTTCGACGGTGTGCTGCAGAAGCGAATGGATGGCCACTTGTCGCTGCCAACCTCTCCCAAATGCACATCTACTACTCTCTGCAGCAGAGTGGCAATCCCTCCTAGTGCAACCCTCCAAATGCACTCCCAGAGATACTTCCTGTGGGTCATGTCGCACCCCACTATTATCAGTCACACCACGGACGGAAACGACAGAGGTTGGCAACCACTTCATTTTTTGGCAACCCCCAGTATTATCGATCACAACCCCCACTATTGTCTGTCACAACCCCCACTACTATCTATAACAGCCCCCACTATGATCGGTCACAACCCCTCATACCCCACACAACCCCACTCTATGTGTCATACTACACGACTCACTCACCACACGCATAGAAGACTGTGATAACTCACTATAGATGACGACAGACATCGGTGTGTTTTTGAGTCGATTCGAAAGTCGTCTCACTCCCCACTACTATTAGGCAACCCCATGAATAGATACGACAGATGCAGCAGCCAAGGATGTTTTTCAAGAGTAAGAATCATAACCATATCAATTAGGAATACTTGAGAGAGAGAGAGAGAGAGAGAGAGAGAGAGAGAGGAGAGAGAGAGAGAGAGAGAGAGAGAGAGAAGAGAGAGAGAGAGAGAGAGAGAATTATTCGACAGGGAGGGCGAGGAACGCAAGCGAGAAACATGTTGAACGGAACGAGATAGAATGAGGCGTGCAGGCAGTGCGGGATTGCAAGAGGTCCAAAGGTCAGCGACCCGACCCGGCCCAAACAAACGAAGAAATCTTCTTTCTGCTGCACCAAGTGGTCACTAATCTACTCAGCACATACCAGAGCGCGCCGCTAAGAGAGCTGCTGCTACCGTCGAGGCCTAATCGCCCTAGAAAAACCGACGGTGGAGTGAGGCCGATAGCGATTGGGTAGGCGATTCTTAGGTTGACGGCAAAGGCGGCGCTACGGGAACTGGTCGGGGAGATTCGGTCGCATCTCTTGCAAGTACAATACGGGGTGGCCGTACCGGGGGGGATCGGAGTGCATAATATACACGGTCCGTACGCTGCTTGCGGAGGACCCGACGAGAACAATATTACAGCTGGACATTGAAAATGCTTTCAACTCGGTCGAACGCGGGAGTTTCCTGTCAACACTGCTATGGGTTGCCGGACTGAGCTCGCTCGCTGCTATGGGTTTCTTGTCACCTTGACAAGGGAGTGTTGAGGTTGCACCAGAGAAGTATTGTGAGGGGCTGGCTGAGAGTATGGGCTGCAAGATGGAGGAAAGCCAGCCACCCCACTGCCTTCGGGGTTCACTGTGGAGCCCTGTGCTGATGAGGAGGTGGTGGGTGAGAGTGAAATGAAACTTTTTTCATTCCATGGTTGGGGCACTCAACTATGTGGCTAACCACACATGGCCTGACATTGCCTTAGCAACATCCAGGCTTGCCAGTGTGGTTTCATTGCCCAGTCATGAGCAGCTGGAAGCGGCCAAGAGGCTGGTCCGCTATGTGAGTGCAACGGCATCAGTGGGTTTGGAGTACAGTGCTGTGAGGCAGAGGCTGCAGAGGGGTGCAGCTGATTTGAGCAAGGGGAGATGCTCCTGACCTGCTACACTGACGCTAGCTTCAACTCGGTGAAAGCGGATGGCACCAGCATTGGAGGCTATGTGTGCCTGTTCGGAGGTGGTTGCAGTGAGCTGGCGCAGTAAGAAGCAGAATGAAGTGGGGTAGTCTTCGTGTGAGACAGAGTACATGGCCTTGCATCATGGGGCAAAGGAGGTGGTGTGGCTGAGGCGTTTGTTGGAGGAGATTGGAGTTGGTCAGAGGGAGCCGACTGTGATTTTCTGTGACAATGAGTCGGCGGTGAAGCTAGCAAAGAATGCTTGTCTTCATGGGCTGACCAAACGCATCATGCCTAAGTGGCACTGGGTGAGAAGGCTCCTGGACAAGGAGGTGCGGCTGGAGATTGTGAAGACCCATCAGCAGGCGGCTGACATTCTCACAAAGCGCCTGGCTGAATCTGAGCATTGGAAGGGCATGAAGCTTGCTGGGATGAGTGTGCATTGAGGATGCATGCTTGAGTTATGGCATGTGGAATGATGGTTGGCAGCCAGAGGGGGAGTTTGTTGAGTGATGCTACCATTCGCATTCACGTCTGTCTGCCTCCCATCATATGTTCGTGCATTGCATGTGTGTTGTCAGTGTGTGCAAGAATTTGTGTTTTGTGCGGTTTGGTTTTTCTGAGTGTGTGTGTGTGTGTGTGTGTGTGTGTGTGTGTGTGTGTGTGTGTGTGTGTGTGTGTGTGTGTGTGTGTGTGTGTGTGTGTGTGTGTGTGTGTGTGTGTGTGTGTGTGTGTGTGTGTGTGTGTGTGTGTGTGTGTGTGTGTGTGTGTGTGTGTGTGTGTGTGTGTGTGTGTGTGTGTGTGTGTGTGTGTGTGTGTGTGAATGTTATTTGGCTTGAGCAGATATCTGAAGTGACTCCTCTGCTCAAGAGCTTTCCGAGGAACCAAGTATCGCTTCAATCGGAGCACGAACAAGAAAGTTACGAACGTTGGAGTTCGTATGCTTTTGATATTTGGTTGTGGTGACTATGGGAAGTTCTGGGGTTGACTCAATATGGGGTACATATTTTTGGGGGTTGGAAAATTCGTCTTTTCTACTGTAGTTGCTGCCAAATGGTTGGGAGAAACCAAACCAGGTTGGCAAGTGTGGCCAAGTTGGGTTGAGGTGGATTGTGGAGGTTGGGATAGTGACAAAGGTCAAAGTTGGGTTGCCTATGGGGAAGGGAATTGTATGGCATGGGGTTTCCTTGGTTAGGGACTCTCTTGGGACCTTCCCTCTCGTCCTCCTCATCCCTTCCACCTGGTTTAGTGCTACTCCAATTCTCTTGTGTGAACTTTGTGATTGAATTAAGATTCTATGGCAGCATACCCCCTAGTGCGCTGAAATCGATAACTCAAGACACACTTCACCTTTCCATACGATTCAACTTGGGAATTGTAGCCACGGAGTAGAGCTACAACATATCTGGGTTTGGTGAAGTTTAAACCGTGAAATTTCCGTCGACGCCGTTTCTTGTGAACTCGACTTTTCTGTTCAGAAACTAGGCCCAACGATGTTGAGATATTTTGGCTCCTAATCTTCATAGACTCCGTCCTTAGTCTCTAACAGAACCCCAGGTGCCTCCGGTCAACCAGCATGTCCCTTTGGTCGACCACCAGGTGCCTATGGTCGACCAGAACTCCCGTGGAGCTAACCCCTGGTCGACGGACCCCTTCCGTCGACCAGAACCATCAGCAGTTGTCGCGGAGCTCCCCTCGTCGACCGTTGCTCACTTGTCAGGTCAACGGACTACTCCATCGACCTCCTAGTCAAACAGCAGGTCGACGGACTGCTCTGTCGACCTCTTGGTCGAGCTGCAGGTCGACGGACTGCTCCGTCGACCTCCCGTTCGATCTGCCCCTCCTGGTCGATGGCCCACCCGTCGCCCAGACCAGTCAGTTTCAGCTGTCAAGCTCCTTGGTCTACAGCAACATCACAGCGGCCCCCTGCAGTTCAACAAAGCCTGTCGAGCAGCTCTCCCACTGTAAACGGTCGGCTGCTACTCCCGTACATCCGATCAAGTCGTCGGCGTTGCCCAAGCGAGGGCGAGGCCAACACTCCATTCCTGTTAACATCTTTTGCTCGACAAAAGTGCCCGTCTAGGAGGCGCTCGTCGACGGGGGTAAATCGGCGTCCAAGACAAGTCTCCATTCTTGACGGAATTGGCAGAATTGACGTTTACACTTGTCAAACTCATACACTATAGTTTGTGTAGGCTGTAGTGGGGTAGCTTATATGGGGTACAACACTTTAGGGTTTGGTACTTGTACTTCTCATGCTGCTCGATTCAATCATTCCTCGCTTCATTTTTCTCATGGTTTCAGAGCAGGTTCCCTAGTGGGAACGCTGTCTAGGCCACACCTCAATATTTTTTTCCTGCCCGGAGCGCGCTTTTGCCCCTGCCCGAGTCGCGCCCCGAGTGCCCTCCCTACCGTCGCGCCGCCCTTGGCGGCCCCTTGAGCCGCCATTACGGCCCCGCGCGCCACCCTTACGGCCCCTCGTGCTGCCCGTTGACCCCGCGCGCCGCTTTTGCGGCCCCTCGCGCCACCCGTCGGCCCCGCGCGCCGCCCCTTGCGGCCCCGCGTGCCTCTCGTCGGCCCCGCGTGCCGCCCTTGCGGCCCCGAACGCCTCTCGTCGGCCCCGTGCGCCGCCCTTGCGGCCCCTCGCGCCTCTCGTCGGCCCCGCGCGCCGCCCTTGCGGCCCCGCGCGCCTCTCGTCGACCACGCGCGCCGCCCTTGCGGCCCCTCGCGCCGCCCTTAGAGGCCCCTTACGGCCCCTCGCGCGGCCCCTTACGCCTCCCCCCCCCCTTTTGCGGCCCGCCGTCGCCCACTACAGCAGCGGCCGCCGCCTTCCCTGGAGCAGCGGCCGCCGTCGTCGTCCCTTCAGCAGCGGCCGCCGCAGTCTCTGCAGCAGCAGCCGCCGCCGTCGTCCCTGCAGCAGCAGCTGCCACTGTCCCTGCAGCACCCGAGCCGCCCGAGCCACCGAGCCACCCGAGCTACCAAGCCGCCGCTCCCGCCAAGCCGCCCGAGCCACCCGAGCCGCCGAGCCGCCCGAGCCGCCCGAGCCGCCAAGCCGCCCGAGCCGCCCGAGTCGACGAGTCGCCGAGCCGCCGAGCTGCTGTTGCTGCCGAGCCGCCGAGCCGTCCGAGCCACCCTGCCCACTACACCCTGTCACTGCCGTCGCGGCCCTGTTCCTGCCGGCGAGCCTCGGTCCTTTTTGCCTGCCCAGTAAGAGCAGCACCTCTACCACTGCACTGCCCTTAGCCTACTGCTCGCGCTGCTAGTCTACTGCTGTCATGGCTACCCCCAGTGTCCTCGCTTTTGACGCTGAGGGTCGGGCCATTGACTTTGACGTCTGGGTAGATGACCTGCAGCTTTTCCTACAGTGCGATAGGGCAGACGGTCTCTCCCTCTTTGACCTCACTTCTGGTGCCTCTCCTACCCCTGCTGCTGATGCTGACGCCACTGTTCGCTCACAGTGGGCCACACGCGATGATGCTGCACGTCTTGCTGTGCGTCCCCACTTGCCTACCTCTGAGCGTGCACACTTTAGCCAGTACAAGAGTGCTAGGACCTTGTACGACGCTGTAGTTGCACGCTACTCTTCCCCTGCCACTGCTGCACTTAGCCGCCTCATCCTGCCGTACCTCTTCCCTGACCTCGTAGCTTTTCCCACAATCGCTGACCTCATTACGCACCTTCGCACTAGTGACATTCGCTACCGCGCTGCCCTTCCCGCTGAGTTCTGCGCCAAGAACCCCCCCCCCCTATGTACATCACCCAGTACTACATAGTCACCCGGCTCCTTGACACCCTTCGCCCGGTCAGGAACCACTTTCACTCTGTTTGCCCCACCACCCTCACCGTTGACCTCTTCGAGGAGCGCCTCCTAGCAGCAGAGAAGAGTATAGTCGCTGTAGAAGCCTCTCGTGGTGACCCTCGTGCCCCTGTCTTTGAGGGGTGCTCCCCCTCTCCCCTCTTGCCCTCTGTTGCCTCTGCTGCTGCGGCCGACCTCGTTGGTCTTGAGTCAGTCGGTGCGGCGTCAGCCCCTAGCGGGAGACGCCGCACAGACAAGGGCAAGGGGGGCAAGGGAGCTGGAGGAGCTAGCGGGGGCGGTGGCGGCGGCGGTGGAGGCGGTGGAGGGGGTGGGGGTGGCGGTAAGGGTGGTGGTGGGGGTGGGGGCGTCAGTGGCGGCAGTGGAGGCGGCGGCGGCGGTGGCGGTGGGAGCGGAGGTGGCGGAGGTGGCGGCGGTGGAGGAGGTAGCGGTGGAGGAGGTGGAGCTGGTCGGGGTGGCGCTGAGCAGAGGGTCGGCTCCGATGGTGGTCCGCGCCAGCAGCAGCAGCAGCAGCGCACCCGTGAGATCCCTCCCCCTCAGCAGCTTCGTGAGTGGTACGCTGCACGTCAGCGAGGTGGGGGTGCTGGTCCATGTACCTACGTCCTGCGCACCGGCGACCGCGCGGGTGAGCCGTGCGCGGGTTCGAATTCCACCCAGCGCTGCTTTGGCCGCCTGACGGACGCTTGGCGTCACCAGTTCCCTGAGGCCACTGAGATCCCTCGCTGGGGCGAGCTGTCTAGGGCGGGGATTCCTATCTTTGATCTTGACTATGATGCTATTCTTGCTGCCATGTATGCTGTGACTAATAGTGATGAGGGTGACTATTACTGGTATTTTCTGCCCGACCCGGGCATTGGTACTGGTGCTCTAGGTGCTGGTGAGGCTGCTGCTCTAGGTGCCAGTGAGTCTCCTTCCTCAGGTGCTGGTGAGTCTTCTCTCTCTGGTACTGCGTCGGCTCCGGCCTCCCACACCTTTACCCTTGACTCAGGGGCTTCCCGCTCCTTCTTTCGAGACTGCACCACACTCACGCCGCTCAGTCGGCCTGTTGCAGTCTCTTTGGCAGACCCCTCTGGGGGTCTTGTTCTTGCACACTTCTCCATTGCCCTCCCGTGTTCGGCGGCCCCCTCTGGCACCCTGTCTGGTCTTTACCTCCCCTCGTTCTCTACGAACTTGGTGAGTGGTGCTGACCTACAGGATGCGGGGGTTCACCAGTTCACTCCTGCGAGCCAGCGAGTGACCCACTGCACAGACGCTCGGAAGGGCCGACACTTGGCCACGTTTACACGCCGGCCGGGGTCGAGCCTGTACACACTGATCACTGAGTCTCCTCCAGTCACTACGTCTGGTCAGGCAGCTGCGTTGGATCAGGTGTTTGCTGCAGCGTCCAGGTCAGTGCCTGAGTTTGCCCCCTACTCGTGTCGCCTCCTGTCTCACGAGACTCTCCTCTGGCACCACCGCCTTGGTCACCCCTCCCTGCCTCGTCTCCGAGGCATGGCCTCTCGTGTCCTTGTCTCTGGTCTTCCCCAGTCCCTCCCTCCCCTTCCTCTGGGGCCTGCCCCTACTTGCGTCCCCTGTGTCGAGGGGCGGCAGCGGGCTGCCGCTCACTCCTCCCAGTTTCCTCCGACAGAGGCCCCGCTGCAGACGCTTCACATGGACGTGTGGGGCCCAGCCCGCGTCCGTGGACAGGGTCACGAGCGCTACTTCCTGCTGGTGGTTGACGACTACTCGCGTTACTCCACAGTCTTCCCCTTGCTCAGCAAGGGTGATCTCACTGAGGTGTTGATCGACTGGATCCGCGCAGCTCATCTCCAGCTCAGGAAGAGATTCGGCTGGGACTTTCCTGGTGTGCGTCTGCACTCTGACATAGGCGGGGAGTTCTCCTCCGGCCTTCTGCGAGCCTACTGTCGTGCACGAGGCATCCGCCCGACCTTCACGCTTCCGGACTCTCCACAGCAAAATGGGATTGCTGAGCGCCGCATTGGCATGGTCATGGACGTCGCCCGTACGTCCATGATGCATGCGGCTGCCCCCCATTTTCAGTGGCCGTTTGCGGTTCGGTACGCGGCGCATCAGATCAACCTTCACCCTAGGGTCTCCATGTCGGAGGCCTCCCTAGCTTTGCTGTGGACGGGGAAGGTTGGCGATGCGTCTGCATACCGTGTCTGGGGATCTCGGGCGTTTGTCCGCGACTTGTCTGCGGACAAGCTGTCCCCTCGTGCTGCTCCCTGCGTCTTCCTTGGCTTCCCCCCTGACGCGCCAAGGTGGCAGTTCTACCACCCCACCTCTCGCCGTGTTCTGTCCTCCCAGGACGTCACGTTTGACGAGTCGGTGCCCTACCACCGCCTCTTCCCCTACCGCACTCCGTCCCTTCCCCCCGCCACCGCTCTTCCTCGTGCCAGGTCCCCCCCCGATAGACCCCCTTCCCCCTCAGGGTCCTGCCCCTTCAGGTGTGTCCCAGGTAGACGCAGTCAAGCCTGCTGAGGTAGCTGGTGACTGTGGTGCTGTTGGGGGTGCTGAGCCTGGGGGTGCTGACTCTGGGGGTGCTGAGCCTGTGGGTGCTACACCTGGGGGTGCTGAGCCTGGGGGTGCTGAGCCTGGGGGTACTACGCCTGGGGGTGCTGCGCCTATGGTTGCTGAGTCTGGGGGTGCTGAGCCTGGGGGTGCTACGACTGGGGGTGCTGAGCATGGGGGTGCTCTGCTTGGAGGTGCTAAGCCTGGAGGTGCGGAGCCTGCAGGAGCTGGGCCTACTCGTGTAGCGTGTGGCGGTGTTTGGCCTGGAGGTTCACCGGGTGCTCCGTCTCGACGGGAGCCACTCTCTCCACAGGAGGTGCGCGAGTGGTTTGCCCGGCGCTGGAGGCGTGCTGCTGGAGCTGGAGGTTCTTCGGCTGCTGAGGGTGTTGGTACCACGGGTCCCGGAGGTGCTCGTACTGGGAGTACTGGAGCTGCTCGGCCTGCGGGTATTACTGGAGCTGAGGCCACTGCGTCTTCTCGTGGTCCGACTGAAGGTGGAGCTGCTACGGGTGTTGGCGCTGAGGGTACTGCTGGCGGTACTGGAGGCGGACCTGAAGGGGGTGCTACTGGTGTTGCTGGAGGTCCTGGAGCTAGTGGAGTTGGTGGGGGTGCTGGAGCTGGTGGTGCTGTTGGCGCTGGTGCTGCCACTGCGGGTACAGGTGCTGTCCTTGCTCTGTCAGGAGTCGCTGCGCGGCCTCGGCCGTACTTCGTTCCGCTCCTTCAGCAGGTTCTTGGTCTCCCGCCTTCTACTGGTCCTCCTCCTCCCTTGGAGTGTCCACAGCCTGTCCCGTCGCAGTCTCAGTTACAGTCGGCCTCCCCACTGCCTGCTCCTTCTCCCTACACTGGTCCTACTGGAGGTCTTGTTGAGCGTCATGAGCCTGCGTCTTGCGCTGCGTCGCCTGTCCGTGCTACTCGCGCTAGTGGTCGTGGTTCGCGTCAGCGTCCTCCTCTTGTCCCTGGCACGCACCGGATGTCTCTGCGTCCGTCCACTGCTCCTAAGTGTGCCCCTTTGCCTTCTCCTACTGAGTCCTCTCTTCCTGCTCTTGCGGACCCGGAGTCGGACTCTCTTCGTGCTGCCACTCCGACTGTCACACGTCTCCTTGCTACAGTTGTCACTGACCCTTCCTTTGAGTCCACTGCTGCGTCTGCCCTAGTTGCTGAGCTCGTCGACTTTGCTGCTCGCTGTTGTCTAGACTATGCTGCTAGTCTTGTTGCTTAGTCTGAGTCTGTCTGTCCACCGTCCGTCCGTTGAGGACAGGCAGATGGAGTTCCAGTGTCTGGCTGCTGCTTCACCTCATCTCGTGTCCGTACTCCTTACCGCTGAGGGAGACCCAGATGCACTTGACATCCCGACTCCGCGCTCTTACGCGGAGGCGATAGAGGGTCCCTACTCTTCTCTGTGGCAGGCAGCTATGGACGCAGAGATGGCTTCCTGGAAGTTTACAGGCACCTATGTTGACGAGGTTCCCCTGCCTGGGGCAAACATCGTCAGTGGCATGTGGATTTTCAGGGTGAAGCGGCCGCCGGGTTCTCCGCCCGTCTTCAAGGCGCGTTACGTGGCTTGAGGCTTCAGTTAGTGGCAGAGAGTTGACTACCTTCATACCTTCTCTCCCACCCCGAAGATGACCACTCTTCGGGTACTGCTGCACAAAGCTGCTCACCGTAACTACGAGCTGCACTCTCTTGACTTCAGCACTGCTTTCTTGCAGGGCAGCCTGCACGAGGAGATATGGCTGCGCCGCCCACTTGGCTTCATTGGGACTTTTCCTCCTGGCACCCAGTAGAGCCTCCGACGGCGAGTCTACGGTCTCCGCCAGGCACCGCGTGAGTGGCACGACACACTGAGGACTACACTTGCGGCTCTTGGGTTTGCTCCCTCTACTGCCGACCCGTCGCTGTTTCTGCGCACCGACACTTCTTTGCCGCCGTTCTACATCATCGTGTACGTCGACGACTTGGTCTTTGCCACAGCTGACACTGCTGGACTCGCCCACGTGAAGTCCGAGCTGCAGAAGAGACACACGTGCACAGACCTGGGTGAACTGCGTAGATACCTTGGCTTGCAGAACACCCGGAACAGAGCCCGCCGCACCATTACCCTGATTCATTCACACATGGTGCAGCAGGTCCTTTAGTGCTTCGGCTTCACGTACTCCTCGCCTCAGGCTGCTCCTCTGCCTACTCGCCACTCGCTCTCAGCTCTGCCTTCAGATGAGTCCGTAGAGTCGAGTGGCCCGTACCCAGAGCTTGTTGGCTGCCTCATGTACCTGATGACCTGCATAGGACTTGACCTTGCATACCCTCTTAGCATTCTCGCACGCTATGTTGCTCCTGGGAGATACAGACCGGAGCACATGGCTGCAGCGAAGAGGGTGTTGCGCTACTTGTTTAGTACGTCGGGCACGGGGCTTGTGCTTGGAGGGCAGAGTCCAGTGGTCCTCACTGGGCACGCAGACGCTTCTTGGGCTGACGACGAGGCTATGTAGCGGTCGTCACAAGGTTACACCTTCAGCCTTGGTTCCGGCTGTGTTTCGTGGTGGGCTACCCGCTCGTCTTCTGTTCTCGGCTCCAGTTCTGAGGCTGAGATCTACGCAGGGGCCATGGCTACACAGGAGCTTCGCTGGCTCACCTACCTGCTGACTGACCTCGGAGAGCCGCCTCGTTCTCCTCCAGTCCTGTACGTAGACAACAAGGCCATGCTGGCCTTGTGTCGGGAGCAGAGACTGGAGCACAGAACGAAGCACATTGCTGTTCGCTACTTCTTAGCTCGTGAGCTACAACAGCGTGGTCTGCTGCGACTTGCGTACGTGGCCTCTCAGGCCAACACTGCTGATATCTTCACCAAGGCACTCGCGCCTTGTGATCATCAGCGCTTCTGTTCTCAGCTGGGCCTTGTGCCTACCTTGCCTCACTTGCTCACTTCTTGACCTTGTTTGTACTGTTACATATATATATACCTGCTCTTACTTGTTGAGCTTTATATATATGTAATCTTGCATGTGAACTGGCCTTGTTGGCTTGTAACTTGTGCTTAGAATGTGTGGTGACGTTGTGATCCACCCTGAGCTTGCTTTGCCTTGCTTTGCTTGACTGGTCTTGTGACCCCTTGCTCTCCCCCACTTTGCCTATGGGGGTGTGTCAAACTCATACACTAGTGGGGCTGTGTAGGCTGTAGTGGGGTAGCTTATATGGGGTACAACACTTTAGGGTTTGGTACTTGTACTTCTCATGCTGCTCAGTTCAATCATTCCTCGCTTCATTTTTCTCAACACTAATTATTGGTCGTCATGATTGTGCTCAACGAGTGCGTTGTCGAGCATAGTGATTCTGGTCGACTATTATTACTTGTTGCGAATTTCGACCAATCGCGAAACATAAAATTTCGCCCAATCAGAGGCGCTCTTAAATTGTGCTCCCCATGGAAATCTAAACTCGAAACACGTTTTCACTATCAGTAAAAACGTATACAATTGTGAACATTGTAAATCTGAGCAACACCAAACTCATGTGAAATACGCTTGTATTTGTTGCTTCACATGCCGTTGTCGACTCGACAAATTCCAGGCTTGTCGAGGAACCTTTCTACAGGGTTCATTGTCTTTGCTATTTGATTCTCAATGCTTGTACCATATCATCGTTCAATCAAATTTTCCTAGTGGAACTTTGCTTGAATTCTATCAAGCGACTCATGAGAATCTCTGCTAGAGCTCTATCTGTGTGTCTCATGCTAGTCAAGCTCTCCCGTATAATAGTATTCTATACGAATCTAGAGTGTGTTCAATAGAGGAAATTTGAAACCAAGTCTAAAACCGCATAAACAAATATCTAAGGCCAAAATAAAATATAGCGAGAACACCAACCTACTCCGACACATCCCGAGGCTAGGTGCAGCTCTGACCAGGAGCACCGTGCGAACTAGTACATCCCATGGATAGGAAAGACACGAGAGCCCGCGCGCGCGCAAGTAAGAACGGTGCGGCTCACGGAGAAGGGCCTCCGTGAAAATGTCAACATGGTTGGCAACTAATGCCACTTTGCGAATGTGCAAGAAGCTAGACAGCATCAGCTCTCGCACAAAAAGTAGCGTACCTCTATGTATTTAATGCGAGCGTGATAGATAGGATTCTCAGTGAGATGAAGCATGGTCGCATTCGTACATGCAAGCGTTATAGAGGGTTGAAAACGACCCAGCTTAGCAAGAAGAGCCTCTTTAGTTGCCAATGTGCCAGCGTGCAGCTCAGCCTCGCAGAAAAGATGGAGGAGGAACGAGTGGAGCGCTAGTTGATGAGGAAATATATTTATGGTTAATGCCTCCCAAATGGCATCTTTTCTTAGAGAGTTAAAGGTTAAAAGATTATAAACATAATGAGAAAATCATCCAAACAAATGAGGCATCAACACTATACACCTTGCCGCCCATTTTGCGTTCCGTTCACCGGGGGTTTTATTCTCTTATTGGGCAGGTTGGTGCATGGGAAAGCGCCAATATTTTGCTTCTATATAGGCAAATTAATCAACGACGCTGCCAGCTCTAAGAATTTTTTTTTTCCACATCACACTAGGCACTATTACAGCGTTGTTTATGCAAGATCCAAAGCCAAGTGGCACGACAATACTACCAATCAGCCAAGTGAAGCTCAACTGGAAATATTAACACCAACATCTACGATCAAGTCGCTGCATGTATCTCTCAACGGAATCGGGGGTGACGCTCCGTTTTGCAAGGGAGAACGCTCGCGGGTGACGCTTTCGCGAGCGTCACCCTGACCCGGGCAGAAAAAACTAAAACGTTAATGGGATGGCATGCACCATTCGTGAGCATAAACCCTCAAATTTTAGGGTTGAGGCTCCCGAATGGCATGCCATCCATGTGGGGTTTATTTTTTTTGCCCCGGGCAGTTTTTCGTTTTGTGGTTTCGTCTTTGTCATTAGAGCGCCTGCTACATTCCGTTGAGATAAACAAGGCTTTAAATACGTGGCTAAAATCGAGCATCCGCATGTAGGTAGATTTGTGTAAGGCAGGCTCGGCCGTTCCGCCTGCGATGTGAGGGTGGTCGACGGAATTAAGTCGGTCGTGCGGTAGATCGTGTCACACGATCTCATCTCCTGAGAATATCGTGCTGCGGTTCATCCTCACAGAAAACCTGCAGTACGACACTGTTTGGTGAAGGCGGTTGATTTGATACGTGTAAACTGTTGCGTACTGTACTGAACATGTGTAAAATGTACGAAGCCTCAAGACCAGGGCCCTAGGGCGTTAGACCCTATTTGCCCTGCATTTCAGTGCTTATTGTCGGACCCACACTGACATAATTGGGTTCGGCTGGTGTCTACTAAAAACAAACTCTGCAAATGCTGTTACGTGCAACACTGCCGTGTCCCGGCTCGTTACGGCAGACACCCTGCCATCTCTTTCCCTTGTGTAGAACTTCATCAACTTCGCGGCTTTTCCTCTAAGCTGGAGTATGTCCAGTGGCGTTTGTGACTGGAATTTCCAGAATCGGCTTGAAACACCAGAGATTCAGCTCTAGATCAGAGTGGCGTGCATCGCTAGTGACCGCACATAGGAGGCCCACCGACAGGCCTCTCATCTCCCCACCTACACCACTAAAATCTTAACCACCACGCACTTACGCATAGAGACAGCCACAAACACGTCGAATCTAGGCAGGAAGACCAAGTTCGACCAGAGTTTCTAGCTCCTGGGATTAAATGCCTGACCTCTTTGGGTCGCAACACGCCGTTAAATGTAGGATCGACTGTAGGACCCAAAAGTTTTAGCTAGGCAGGGAATTCGGGTTTTCCGCCCAGCTCGATTCAACCTCGAAAATGAAAAACACACTGTCAAGGCACACTGCAGAGGCAAGGCGTATTGGGTCACAACTCGGATTCCCGTATTTTTCTGTACTACGTAGTGATATTTTTGTGAATACAAGAAGTAACTGCTCCAGATTGATTGAGATATGATCACGATCGTACTCCACCAGTTTTTTCGCGCGTGTGACCTGGAACAGCTGTCTATCTTCACCGCGGGCGGGCATAAGTGAGGGAAATGATAACGTTCACAAAACAGTTTAAAATTCAGGTTTATAAAACACATTGACAGGTTCTTAGTTGTCGATGTGGCCCTTCCGTATTTGCCTCCTAGCCGGAGTCGCTCTGTGTCGCGAATCGTTTTTGACCAGGGTCGCTGTGTGTCAACCTCGTTGCTCTGCCCGCGTACAGCCAGCGACCAGTGGACTGTAGCCGAGCAAGCCAACTGGCGTGTGGCTAGAAAGTCGGTTCAGTGGGGTGACGTGTAAACCAAAAGACCTGGCCTCACGAACCCCACCGCAAGTCAGTACACATGATGCCTGTTTGAGCCCCCCCCGGTTGCCTTGTGAAGGGAGCGTATAAGCTGTAACATGGCATGTCGCTTAATTTCGTCAATCACAGCTAGCTAAAAAGGATTCGCATGTGCTTTTATACAAGATCTGTTACCATATTTTACTTCAGTCTGGGAACAGAAAGCTGCGGCGAAGCTATGGGAGCTTCGGCTGGGTGACCTACTGATACCGAATGGCGCGGGGGGGGTGTAAAGTCAAGGATGTGAAAACCCTAACACATGAGTTGGGGGGTTCTAAACAAGCGAAGCTGGCCCTACGGGCC
Organism: Closterium sp. NIES-65; assembly: GCA_948144175.1. Taxonomy (NCBI): domain Eukaryota; kingdom Viridiplantae; phylum Streptophyta; class Zygnematophyceae; order Desmidiales; family Closteriaceae; genus Closterium; species Closterium sp. NIES-65. The sequence continues at coordinate 19,066 of CANXME010000656.1, forward strand.
TGGGAAGCTGTGCCGCAGACCTGGAAGGAGAGTCTTCTGTCTGCTGAGCCACCGCAGCTGTCATCTCCGCCTGCAGCTCCTCGTCTTTTGAAATCGGCACTGTTCAAAGATGGGCAGGTGGTGTCGTTGAAGGAGTTGAAGGGCTGTTTGACAAAGCAGAGGCATCAGTCCGCCAAGAGGGAACTTTGGGCGGGCAGATGGGCTGGTGACATTGACTGGAAAAAGGTGATTAAGATCCGGAACTCATTGGTGACGCCGAACAGGCCGCGGGATGTGCTGCTTAGGATTCATAGCCTTAACCTGCAGGTGGGGGAGAGGCTCTCTTTTATAAGCGGCAAGCCAGTGTGCCCGCACTGTGGGGAATTCGAAACTGTGGAACACTGTCTCTTCAGCTGCCCGCGCATCCAACGAGTGGTGGGGGCAGTTAGACGGGCCCTACGTGTCCTGAATCCAGCGAGACATGTGTCGGATCTGGGGGACCTGTTGTTTGGGAAAGCGGCATCTGCCTCGGCATTTCCGGAAGCTTCTCTTTCCGCCATCGCTATCCATCAGATTTGGGCGGAGCGGTGTGACTGTGTGTTTCGGGGGAAGAGATTTCGAACTCGGCGGGTCCTCAGGCGCATCGAAGCAGCCTTTCGGCTGCATGTGATAGTGTACACGCGCGCCATGGGGAAGAAGCTCGGGAAAAGCGGTGGCTACAAAAGACAAGCCAGCTCGCATGTGCTGGCTGGCCAGGAGGACAATTTTCTCAGGCGCATCCGGTGTCCAACGGCAAAAGGCTGGAAGTGGACGCACAGTTTTGGCGCGCTATGGAGTCTTGCAAGGGGATCTCTGCATCCGCCTTAGAAGCCTCGCTTGGGGCCACCACTGAGGGTTTGGCCTCTCACGCCCAGTTACTACTGACATATATCTCTTATACGCTTGCTTCATCGGTGTATTCTGATATATTCATAATGAAAAAAAACTTCAGTCTATTCTGCTTGACTTCGTTCTGTTCGTTACTATTGGTTGATAACCACGCGACGCGCTTGTAATGTAGGTGCATGAGGCTGGGGAAACAACCTCGGGTGCAGCGTATCCATCCAGCGCAAGGCAAATTCTCGTGCATGGGGTGAGCATCAGCTGTAGCTCCTATGAGCAGGACAAGTAGCTTTGGCATGCCTCCCTAAAAATTTAGGGTTGATGCCTCCCTAATTGCATGCCTTCCATGTGGGGTTTATTTTTTTACTTGCCCGCTGACTCATTGCACTGCCTGCTGACGCAGGCCTGTGTTCCGAAATTTTGGGCGCGAAACAGTAGCCTATCAGATTTCAGAACAGTGTGGCAGCCGAGCCACCCAGAGTGTGGACTCGATTTGGAAACTGTTGACACGCTGGTGAATGTGGGAAGATTACACCCTCATTCTCGGCCTACGCACAATTGGGAGCAGCGACTACAGTGTTGTCAGGTAGCGCCACTGTGCATGTGGCCGAACCCCCTAGTGTTGCCAGGCACACCATGCACCAAGCGCCAAAATAGAACATTCTAAATGTTCTGCTCACTTTGTCCTACATTGTGGCCAAAGATTCCACATCAAAACACTCAAGAAACATACAATTCCGAACATGGGTTCAAAGCATATACATAATATCTACGTTCGGTAGAAAGGGGTAATGTATGGTAGAGCGAAAAGCAGCGGCAGCCAACCACACATGCGAGCGCACTGTACACTTCCTGGCCAGTCAAAGTAAACAACTGCACTACCAACGTGGCAGTCGTGATTGTGCTTATAGGGTATGTGCTACACCCTCATTCTCGTTAGACTGGCATAAGTTATACTGACCGGGACGCTTAGTGTAGCCGCAGCGGACCAAAGGAGGTCCTATCACATGCGTTATACTGACAGTCTGACCCAAGGCGTTTAGTCAAGGTTCTATACGTTCTAAAATGGTAATGCTGTTTTCTAAACGGTTAAGACAGTTATTCAGCGTTAACGGAATTTTACGGCCCAAGTCTGGTTTCGTCGCCTCGTGCGACTTGGCCCGCAACCAAGCTATCTCACCAGCCCGCTATGTCCAATTACTGCAGCCACTGCTTCCGCCGGTGAGAAGACTGAGAATAAGGGTGTAGCACCATTCTTGGCATGTTTCAGTCACTACAAGCGCCCGGTTCATGTGGCGATTGTGCATGTGGTGAGAGCGAGGGTGTACTGTCTTGTTTCTACACCCTCCTTCTCGCCACATGTACAATCGCCACATGAACCTGCCAGCTGTAATGACATCAATGCGTCCAAAATGGTTCAAGAACATACCCTGTAAGTACATTTGCCGTACTTAAGCGTACATAAAAACAAATTTCTTACTAAACACCGTTGTATACACCCTATTTCTCACTACTATGAACTGTGCCGAACTGGTGGAAAACCTAGTTACCTTCGATTTGTCTGATTGAACCATACCGAGACTTAATCTAACCACTGTTAACCGTGCTTTTCCCATCTTGACTTCACTAAAACCGGATTCACAATGGCGAGAAAGAGGGTGTACCGTTCCTCATGGAGTGCATTTGCCCTCCACTTACCTAGGGTTCGGCTCCAAGCACCAGATCGCTAGGGTCCAAGATACAGTAAGGACTGTAGCCTGGGCTCCCAACTGTATAACTTCCCTGTCTGAGGCGCGGAGGGGTGGAAAGTGCCCGCTACTGGGCATGTAGTCTCCTTCAAAGCGCAGGGTCGCTAGTAGTACCCCTGCCAAAGCTACTTACCCAATAAAATAGCCTAGGCTGAAACCTGTTTAGGAATTGGCTGGCATCTCGGTTCCGATTGTGTTGTGCAAGAAATGGGGGTTCTCAATTTGACTCATTTGGCTGAGGATTTCTTTGGAACTCTCTCGTCTGACTGACCTGATTTTGACCAAACGAATGGCTGACATTGAATCTCCATGGGTCACTTCCTTGGCAAGTTTGCTAACTAGTAGTTATGTTTGTCGTCCGCACTTTCTGAAACTTTGACTCAGACGGCTCACCGAATCTTAAACTGCTTCTACGGAGCGCGAGCCCGCTCCCGGTTGGCGATCACCGCGGCGGCGAAAAACGGACTCGGAGGCGGATCTAGTACTTGGACTACTAGTACTAGCTGTCACTACCGTAGCGGGTGCTGATGACCTTGCCGAAAGCCTCCGAACGCGGCGGCGGCGGTTGGAGAAAACACGTCACCCCAAGCTGTATGAAACAGAAGCAGGCGTGGGAAGAAGAGGATGTCGCGACAGCGGGGGATCCAGTCGATTGCTCCCCGGTGCTTTTTCAGGGTAAAGTGACAATGTCGAAGTGTGCTTTCAGGCTGCAGCTTTAGATTTTGCGGATAAAAAATTGGTGCTAGATTCTCCAATATTCTTCCTTTGGTATTGGAGATCTCACGGATGCCCTGTGCTGTTTAGTAAATAACCTCGGAGCTGCTTTGAACAATTTCCAAACACAGGTAAAGGGGGAGCGGCGGTGACAGGAGGGGAGAGGGGAGGGAGAGATAGGGGTAGTAAGAGAGGGGAAATGAAAAGTTAGGGAAGCAAGATATCTCTAATCTCCCTTTTGCTCCCAGCTTCCCGCACAGAAGCAGCAGCCCGTACTATCCTTCATTCCTTCTCCTTCTCCCGCTCCCCCCCTCTCCTCACACCCCCCCCTTCTCCCACACCCAGCGCCATTGTTCACGGTGCTGGTGGTCGTGTGGGTGGCATGCGGCACAGCGATAGCGGCGTGGCTGCTGTGGGATCGGCACAAGCAGTACGAGGATCACAGGGAGGAGGCGCTAGGCTTGTGGTGCAAGGAGCGCGCCCTCACGCTGCAGCAACTCGTTCTGGCCCACGCGGGGCAGATACAGGTTCGTTTGGATAGCACTCATCCGCAGCACAGCACTGTGCAGCGCAGCACTGCGCTCGTGACTTCTGGCGCATGAACAGCTCTCATCACCACCCCCCTCCCCCCCCGTCCCCCTCCCCTCTCCCCTCCTCCCTGCTTCCACAAACAAGCTTGGGAAACAATCTTCCACGCGTGAGCGGCAAGGTGACCGTTGAGTCGACTCATAAGTCACCTCGTAACAATCTTCCACGCGTGAGCAGGCCGGGGCAACTTGCAAGTGGGATGTGGGCCGCGTGTGAAGCATGCGGGCTGCTACCCCTTCTGCTGCTCATCCTGATGCTGTTTGGCGTAGTCGAATGATCCCAATCCAATCCACTTCCCTCCCATTTGTGAGGCACTTATAGGCGTGCAAGAACCAAAAGGAATGAGTGCGTAGTGTTCAAGATCTCCCAGTTATCCCACTCCTGTCCCCTCCCATTCTTCACTTCAGACTTACGGCGCTGTGATGTCTGTGACGGCAGGTCAGGGCGGATGTGGGACAGAGGAATTGCATGTGGGACAGGCCAGGGCGGACATGTGGGACAGGCCAGGGCGGGCGTGTGGGACATGGACGGAACATTAAACGCAGGGGCTTGTGCCGTTCAGACTCTGCGCCTTGTGTAACGAACGACTCAATCTGATCCCCTCCCGTTCTTCAGACTCTGGCGGGGTTAATCTCTGTGATGGGAACGCCAGGGCGGCCGGGCAAGTGGGACATGGGGTGGTGTTTGAACTGCAACTTGTGGATGTCGTATCTCACTCGCACCGCTCAAACCCGCCCGGGGAACACCGGTGCGCTCGCGTGTACGGTGGTGCGCGATGCAGAGAGGTGAGAGGAGAGCGGGGGGATGAAGGAATAGAGAGAGAGGTAAGGTCGATGGGGGGAGGGGTGTGGTGAGAATAAAGGGAGGTGAGAATATTGAGTAGGGTTGGAACAGCAGCAAACCTGGCGACAAGTGTGTTTGAGTGGTGTGAGCCAGCAAGACCAACCACCACTCCCCATACATCCCCCATTATTTCCGCACAAATCACTGCTGTAGGGGCTTGTTTGAGAAGCAATACGCCAGCACAAGAAAAAGCAATCTCTTTCCGAAAAAACTCTCCCGATATCCCCTTACCAGTTCCCTCCTTATTCACCCCACACGCATTGCTGCAGGGCGGCCTTTGAGCGGGAATACGGCAGCATCAGAGACAACACGCTGATTGTCAGCGCCCACCGCCCCATCTACTGTGCCAAGGTCCTCGAGCTCACAACGCTGTGGGCCACCAACGGCCCCAGCAACATCGACATGTTTCAGCGATTCTCCTGGGCCATCCCATTGGTGGAGGCAGGAAGGCACTTCTATACCTGGCCCTACCCCCTCGCTAACCCGCTCACTCATGCCGGATTCGGTGAGTGGGTGGGTGGGTGGCGGGTGGGTGAGTGAGGGAGTGAGGGATTGGTTGAGGTGAGGCAAATTATGCGGAGAATCAAGAGGCGAACAGGATTAAACATATGGTTCCAACCTCTCTTCTGTTTCCCCTCCCCACTGTTGCTCTTGATCCGCCCGACCTCAGGTGTGGTCTTTCCTCTCTTTCGCAACCTCCCCACCAACCACTCGAATCAGTCAGCAGCAGGGCGAGCAGTTTACGGGTCACTAGCTGCTTCCGTTGACGTGACTTACATTGCTCAGAAGGTCCTAGAAGAGCTGTATGCGCCTGGTGAGTAAAGGGATGTATCATGTATGCACCTGGTGAGTGAGGAGCTGTATCATGTATGCACGTGGTGAGTGAGGGGCTGTATCATGTATGCACCTGGTGAGTGAGGGGCTGTATCATGTATGCACCTGGTGAGTGAGGGGCTGTATCATGTATGCACCTGGTGAGTGAGGGGCTGTATCATGTATGCACCACCTGGTGAGTGAGGGGCTGTATCATGTATGCACCACCTGGTGAGTGAGGGGCTGTATCATGTATGCACCACCTGGTGAGTGAGGGGCTGTATCATGTATGCACCACCTGGTGAGTGAGGGGCTGTATCATGTATGCACCACCTGGTGAGTGAGGGGCTGCATCATGTATGCACCACCTGGTGAGTGAGGGGCTGCATCATGTATGCACCACCTGGTGAGTGAGGGGCTGCATCATGTATGCACCACCTGGTGAGTGAGGGGCTGCATCATGTATGCACCACCTGGTGAGTGAGGGGCCGTGGGTAGAAGGTTTCTCGCTGTATCGTTTGTGCTCTTCTTCTCATCCCCTCTTCTCTCTCATCCTCCCCCACCCATACCATGCAGACCCATCCAAGTCCTTTGAGCTATACGACATCACCGATCCAACCACTCTCTCCGCCATCGTCTCTCCAGTCCCTCCCCACGCCTACTTCCGCCCCGACGACAAGCTCCCCTACATGCACCCCTCCCCAGAGTCCGAAACTCGTCCCTGGGAGCATCGAGCCGTGGTGCCTTTGGAGGAGATGGGAGGGGGGGTGAGAAAGTACGAGGTCTGGTGCAGGTGAGTGAGTGAGTGAGTGAGCCTTCTTGGTTTCGAAACCTGCCCCCGGCCCGCTCTTGCTTTCGCTCTCTTGCTCCCTTTCTCCTGCTCTCCCTCTCTCCTGCCCTCTCGCCCCCCCACATGAACCCCACTCCGGGTTCCGAAACCGCCCCTGGGAGCACCGGGCATCGGTGCCTGTGGAAGGAATGGGAGCAAGTGTGCGAAAGTACGAGGTCTGTGTTGACAAAAGGCATCGGCCCCGCTTGTCGATAGTCAGCCTCCGTGGCCGATATGCAATGCATGCAGGCTTGGTTTCTTGGTCAACGGGACTTTTGTGACGTCTATGGCGACAAGACTCCAATCGGCGAGCATCGATTCTCCCAATCGACGTTCCCATCTGACAAGAGTAAAATTCAATGAGGTGTCGAAAGTCGTAACTAATGACGTTCGCAGCGAAATTGTAACGTCTTTCTGGTCAACCAAATTTCTGGTCAGCGAAATTTTGCATGTGCATGGGTTTCGCCCACACACATCATGTGCACAGCGTTCACATAACCATCTGTCGTGCAAACCTGCACCTACTTTGGTTGGTAAAGTGCATGCGCGTAATTCACTCACCTGCTATTGCTGTGTTGGCAAGCCGCCCTCGTAGGTAGGTGGCGACAATATTGTGCAAGGCGTTCGAGCCTAGCATGTTTTCTGTAGTATTATTTTCCCATGCATTTTGTTGCTGATTCCTGCTAGCAAAAGTCTTTGTCTAGTGCTACGTATTATGAGCTGCATAGCACGATGAATCCTACGCACTTCCCATGTGGAATACTCCCATAGTAGGACGACTCTCCGCAGTCTGGTGCAAGTGAGGGAGCTTTCCTGCGGGACTGTGGTGTGGTTGAGCATTCTCTTGTGTCTCGCCTCTCAACACACGCCTTAACGGTTTTGACACCCAGCTTGGTGCAAGTGAGCTCTTCCAAGTCTGCCGATATCCACCACCTCCCTGTTAACTCCCCCCCCTCCCCCCACTCCCCATCCAGGCACACACAGCTTCCCAGCATGTGGCAGTGGTAGGGCGTTCCCATCCTCATCGCTCTCTCTCTTTCTGTGACCTCGCGCAGTAAAGAAACTATGTACATGCCCTATCTCTTTTTGTTGATTCCCCACCCAGGCACACCCAGCCCCCCAGCGCGTGGCAGCAGTGGGGCATCCCCATCCTCATCGCCCTCTTCGCCCTCCTCCTCGTGCTGCTCGTGCTGGTAGCGGCCTGCCTGCAGCGCTCCAAGTTCTACCAGACCCAGCAGCAGGTGGCAGAGGCAGACCGGCTGAGACGGGAGGCGGAGGGAGCAGAGGCGTCAAAGAGCATGTTCGTGGCGTGCATGTCTCACGAGCTGCGGACGCCCATGGTCGGGATCATTGGTGAGTAGCGCATTCTTGCTTGATTCATGCGCGCCTGCTGTGCGCCAAGCAGACTCAGCAGCTGCTGTTGGCAGGGGTTGAAAAGTTGAGATGGGAGGTGTTGAGAATACCACAATCATAGCAGCTCGGTAGGGTAGGCAGAAGAATGTGAGCGGTATCTAATTTCAACGCTCAACTGGTCGATGCCACCTCACTCGCCACACAAGAACTAGTAGACAAAGTGAAGATTTGTTGCAGGACTGACTTCGTCTTACACAGGAAATGGTAGCAACAACACTTGCTAGGCCGTGATTGGCTGCGACGCTACAACCTCGCTGGCTCTCGCTTGATTTTTCAATGGTCCATGTTTATGCCATCGTGTTGAAACATGCCGTCAAATCAATGAAGCAGGGCAGCCGAGTGATTTCCAAAAATTGCTGGCTGCTGTCCCGTAGGAGTTCGCGGAATTGTTGAATGGCATTCACCGTTTTCCCCCTGTAATCTGCCCGAGGGACTGCCACCTCAGCGCCCGCATGATCACAAAAACAAAGTAGAACCAATGGTTGATATGCTGAGATGGGAGGCGTCAAAAGAGCATGGTTACTGCGTGCATGTTGCATCGGCGTTGGACGTTCATGGTCGTAATCAGTTGTATGACTTTTGAGTCAACTCAAAAGGCGTCAAAGAGCATGGTTACGGTGTGCATGTTGCATCGGCGTTGGATGTTCATGGTCGTAATCAGTGGTATGGAATTGATGGTACTCGTATCGTCATGAGATTTTCCTGTCATGATTCTTGGTATGTACAACATCTTGTTTCATTCACATGCCTTGTCCTTCTCCTTTGGTTGGAAGTCAGCCACACCAGCAGCAGCCGTACTTCATATATAGATGTACTTGTTGTGCTTATCACTGCTGACTATGTTGCTGTTGCTGTTGCTGTTGCTGTCGCTGTTGCTGCTACTGTTCTTGTTGTTGTTGCTGTTGCTGCTGCTACTGTTCTTGTTGTTGTTGCTGCTGCTGCTACTGTTCTTGTTGTTGTTGTTGCTGCTGCTGCTACTGTTCTTGTTGTTGTTGTTGCTGCTGCTACTGTTCTTGTTGTTGTTGCTGCTGCTGCTGTTCTTGTTGCTGCTGCTGCCGATGCCGCCGCTGGCGTCGTTGTCGTTGTTATTGCTAATTATATTTTCCCATTCCGACCTGCCTGTCCTCTCATACCTACTCATGGTATCAGCATCGGCCAAGGATGCATTGCATCAGGTAAACTGCGTCCTTCGCTTGACTCCACACCTGCACCCTTCTTCCGCACCCACTCCCTCTCTCTCCCACCAGGGATGATTGACGCTCAAGCAGACATGGGCCTGAACGCCTCTCAGCTAGCAGACCTGCTAATGGCCGGGGCATCGGCAAAAGATGCACTGCATCTGGTCAACCGCGTGTTGGACCTGGCGAAGCTGGAGGCAGGCAAGGCGGTGGTGGATGAGGCGGTGATTGACGTGCGGGAGTGGCTTAGTACCACTCTGGGTTGGCACGCAGAGGCGGCACATTCCAAAGGCATTGAGCGTGAGTGGCGGATGGAAGAACGTGTGTTGATGAATCGCCAGGAGAGCCCCGCCACGTTGTTGCGAAGATCGTATAACATGCATTATGTGTCTCACTGTTCTTGACATTGTGTGTCTGATTCCAGCGGCATCATTTTGCCCTGTGTACCTTAGCCTCATTCCCGCAATCATACATTGGAAAGTTCCACCTTCCTGATCAATGACTGATTTTGAGACGTCTCAAAACAAAACCAATCTTTGATCACGTGGTTCTGAGGCGTCTCAAATCCAATCTTTTATCACGTGCCTTCTGTGTCTCATTCCGCTATCACATTGTTGACTTGTGTACCATGCCTCATTGTTGTCTTGTGTAACATGCCTCATTGTTGTCTTGTGTCCCATGCCTCATGTGTCTCATTCCAGTAGCATCACTTTGTCCCATGTATCTTGCCTCATTCTCGTGTCGTGAGGCGATTTTCAACGCGCCTCCGAAGTCAGTTTGCCTTGTATACCTTGGCCTCATTCCCGTGCTGACGTGCTAGAAACTTCCACCCTCCTTCGTTCCCATGCAGTGAGCGCCATTGTGGGAGACGACTGCCCCACACATGTCATTGTGGACCCCATGCATCTCAGCACCATGATCAAGGAGATCACAGGTGGGCCCGCGGATAAGAGTGGTGATGTGCGATGATTTGTGCGACGATTTTTTTTTTTTTTTTTTTTTTTTTTTTTTTTTTTTTTTTTTTTTTTTTTTTTTTTTTTTTTTTTTTTTTTTTTTTTTTTTTTTTTTTTTTTTTTTTTTTTAATGCGGACCTCGGGTCAGGCTTACGCCCTACCAAGGTAGCCCTGGTCAGCCATGCGCGGTGGTGGGATGGGATCATATGTCGCGCCTGAACTCCATGCATCTCAGCACCATGGGCAAGGAGACCACAGGTGGGCTCATGGCTGTGGTTAGAGTGTACATGATGGTAAGTGGGTGGGGTGGTGTGAGCACGCGATGGTAACCGCCTCACACATGCATGTTGTCATTGTGGACCCACACATAGGCCGGTGAGCGGCAGTGTGGGTGATGACTGCCCCACGCATGTCATTGTGAGCCTCATGTATCTCAGCAGCACCATGGTCAAGGGCATCACATGTAAGCTCGGGGTTGAGAGTGGTGATGTGTGGTGGCGAGGTGATGTGTGTCATTGTGAACCCCTTGCACCTCAGCGACATGGTCGGGGAGATCACAGGTGCACCCCAGGTTGTGGTTAGAGTGATGGTGATGGTAAGCGGGTGGGTGTGGTGAGGTGATGTGTGTCGTTGTGAACCCCTCGCACTTCAGCAGAAATGCATTCAAGGAGATCACGGTTGAGTGGGTCTTGAGGCATGTTCCAGCAAGCAGCGGTCCACAGCTGTCAGTGACAGCCTGTCACGGATGAGCCAGAGGCTGTGTTGGGTGATGGTTAGCGTGTGGAGTGTGTGATGGTAACGCATGTCATTGTGAACCCTCCTCATGCACCTCGGCAACATGGCCAAGTGCACTGTGTGTGACATGTAACTGAAATTGCTCGGTGTCCAATTGATTTGAATAACCACAGTGCACCTGTCTAGCCCCTGCTCATAATTCATCTCCCTGATTTCTGACATGTTCCACTTCTGGTTACCATTCTCTGGTTACTTCTTCTGGTTACTACTTCCTCGGTTGCGTTTCAGATAACGCGGTCAAGTTCACGACACAAGGCCACGTGACAGTGCGGGTGTCCCTGGTGCTGCAAGGGACAAGCTTGCAAGACACCCTTTGTTGCCAGGGTAAGGTTGGTTGGTTAACATGGGAGCGGTTGCATGCATGCTCATGCGCTATCTGTTTTAAACATATATTATCCTCGGTCCCCGCCACTCCTCTCTTGATTTGTAACCCACCCTCCCTCTCTCGTCCCACATCTTTTCCCAACCTCTCTCTTCACTCCCGTTGCTCCCCTTTCTTTCCTGAATCACATTTTCCCACTACCTCAGGCCTTTTTTCAGCCATCCCACGAGAACCCACTCTTACAACTGTCAACTGGCCATCCACCTTGCTCTGCCTGGCTTCTCTTCCTTCACCACCTAAAAAACACGTTTTTCTTCCTCCTGATCCCCCTTCTACTGCAGGCCTTACCTCACCACGAGCACCCACTGCTGCCACTGCCCGTTGGATGCCCACCTGGCTTACTTCTAGACGGCGCTGCCTGCTCGAGGTGGTGAGGGGGGGGGCAGCAGCAACAGCAGCAGCAGCAACAGCAACAGCAGCAGCAGCAACAGCAACAGCAGCAGCAGCAACAGTTGCAGCAGCAGCAACAACAGTTGCAGCAGACAGTGCAAGTCTAGAGGGGAGGCATGAGAGAGGACATGAGAGTCAAGGCAGGAAGCGCTCTAAATATCAGGAAAGGGGGCGTGGCCGAGGGCGTCGGATAGGCCATGGGAGTGGGCAAGAGAGGGGTGGAGAGCGGTGCATGCTGGTGCTGTCGTGCCAAGACTCGGGCTGTGGCCTTCCAGCGTCTCTCCACACAGCAAGTGTCACTCAAGGGCCGTCCTACTTCTCCCTCCTGGTGAGCCTTGATTGTTTGTCTCCCTGTATGTGAGCATCGTCCCTCTCCCTCCTACTTGACTCACGGTATTGAAACTCAGATGCTGGGCTATTAACGTCTCTCCACACTGCAAGTAAAGGGCACTGTAGGGCCGTCCTACTTCTCCCTTTTGGTGAGCCTTGATTGTTTGTCTCCCTCCCTGCTGCTGAGCTTTCTACATTTCTCTCCAGCCCGACACATGGTGTTGTTACCCTAAACGCTTGCCTTCCAATGTCTCTCCACATACCAGGTGGCACTCAAGGGCTTTTCTACCTCTCTGTCCTCGCAAGCCTTGTTTGTTTGCCTCCCTTCTGCTCCCCGCCTCGTCCCTCTTGTCACCTCCATCTGCCCCCCTCCCTTCGTTCCTCTTCCGCCTTTCATCCCCTCCCCTTCCCTCCCTTCCCCTCCCCTCTCCTCACCTCTCGTCCCGTCCCGTATTCTCCCATGACCTCCCCACTCTTCCCCTCCCCTCCTCTCCCCCTCTTCTCCCCTTCCCTCCCCTCTCCTCCCCTCCCGTCCCCTCCCCCCGCTTCTCCTCCCCTCTGTTCCAATTCCCTTCCTTCTCCTCCCCTCAATTCCACTTCCTTCCCCTTTCCTCCTCTTCCCTCCCCGTACCCCGTCCTCTCCTTCTCTCACTCCGCTTCTCTAATGGTTTACCTCACACACCCCCCACACTCTCACTCTATCTTCTCAACATGCCCCATCTCTTCGCCCTTTTCTTTTTAGTCGACTAAAAAATTTGCTCTCACCCCTTCCTTGCTAATGCTCACAGTTGACTGAAACAACATGCCCCCAATTTTGAGGCGCCTCAAAAATAGGCCCTCGCACTCACACACTCTCTTCTCATCACGCCTCATCTCTTACTACTCTAGTCGTCTGTGAATGCTCTCAGCTGAATAGTAACATGCCCCACTCCCACGCTGTTATCTCTTTACTCTACCAGGAATCGCGGGAGCAAAGGGAAGCAAGGAGTGGTTCAGGGGCAGCCCTTGGGCTCGTGTTGGTGCACCAAACGGTGAGTGCATCAGACATCCTTATTCGTTTCACTGTGTTGCCGTTTCCGAGTTTTGAGATGTCCCAAAACTAGAGGGGAGCAAGGAGTGGGTCAGGGGCAGGCCTTGGGCTCGTGTTGGCGCAGCAAACGGTGAGTCGATCGAACTTCATTTTTTGCCTACACTTTGATACCAAGTCCAATGTTTAGGCGTCTCAAAGATAAAGAGAGTAAGAGGAGTGTGCGGGGGCAGCACTCGGGCTCGTGTTTGTGCAGCAAACGGTGAGTCAATAAAAAATCTGTCCATTCTTCATTTTCACTGCTGTTGTTGCTTTGTTGCTGCTGCTGCTGCTGCTGCTGCTGCTGCTGCTGCTGCTGCTGCTGCTGCTGCTGCTGCTGCTGCTGCTGCTGCTGCTGCTGCTGCTGCTGCTGCTGCTGCTGCTGCTGCTGCTGCTGCTGCTTCTCAATCCTAGGTCTGGTTCTCAATCCTAGGTCTGGTTCTCAATCCTAGGTCTGGTTCTCAATCCTAGGTCTGGTTCTCAATCCTAGGTCTGGTTCTCAATCCTAGGTCTGGTTCTCAATTGCAGAAGCACCCTTTTCATCTCCCACCACCTTCCTGCTACCCCCCAGGTGACTCTATTGAAGGGAGAGCTCGCCTTCGACTCAGAGCCCGGGTGTGGCAGCATAGTTGCCTTCTCTGTGCCTGTAGCCATGCCCTCGTTACAAGAACACTGTTTAGACGAACTGCAGTCAAGCAATCAGCAACCACAGCATCAGCAGCAGGAGCAGGAGCAAGAGCAGCAGGAGCAGGAGCAGCAGGAGCAGCAGGAGCAGCAGCAGGAGCAGCAGGAGCAGCAGCAGGAGCAGGAGAATCAGGAGCAGAGTCAACAGAATCAAGGAGTTGTATGGCATGGTGAGGGGCAAAGGAGTGCTTCAGGTGACCTCTCAGGTGCCTCCAGCAGTTTCCACGCGCGTGAGGCAGATTCAGGATATTTTTCAGGTGCCAGCAGCAGATGGTTGCTGCCGCACGGCCAGGAGAGTGATCAGGTGCCTCAACAGAACCAGCGTCACCAGCAGCAGCAGCAGCAGCAGCAGCAGCAGCACCAGGGAGTGACACTCACCCATTGTGGCCGGTGCAAGAGTGAGAAATTGAGTGTGAGTAGGAGTGGGATTGGGGGTGCGAGTGCGAGATACGAGCGATCGATCTCACTGTGTGCGTTGGGAACGAGTGCCCGTGCAGCCAGTGTTGGTGCTGCCACTGCTACTGCGGCGGATGAGGCGGTGACGCGGGCGTGGGTGGAAGGGCTGCGAGTGCTGGTGGTGGACGACACGCCCGTCAACCTCCTCGTGGCCCGCCGCTCCCTCGCCCGCTGGGGTGCCCTCGTCACCACCGCTTCCTGTGGAGAGGAGGCGGTTGAGTTAATCGCTGCTGGCTTGGTGGGGTTGAGAGCGGAGGAGGAGGAGAGTGGGCAGGAGGCACTTGGGGAAGAGGGAAGAATGCAGCAGGAGGCAAGAGGGCAGCAGGAGGAGGACAGAGGGAAGGACAAGGCGAAAGGACAGCAGGAGGCGGGTGCATCATCATTGCATCATGGCTTCGACTTGGTTCTCATGGACCTGCAGATGCCGGGCATGGACGGGTGAGTGGTTGTGAGTGGTGGTGAGTGGTGGGTGGGCATGGATGGGTGAGTCGTGAACGTGCATACTAAACCTGAGTCATGAATTTGCGTACTAAACCTTTTTCCTGCGTGAACCTTTTTCGTTGCTAACTTTATCCATACAAGCTTGATGTCCCTGTTGCTTGATTTTCCTCCCTTCCCCCTGTTCCTCTTGCCATGGCAGCTTCGCAGCAGCAGCAGCCATACGAGCTCTTGAGAGGAGGGTGAGGTTTGAAACCATTTCACGGGCACAGCAATTGCACCAGCAAAGGCAGCAGCAAACCCCTTCTGCTCTTTGCATCCCTCTCCTAGAAACTTCAAATCCTGCTGCTGCTGGCGCTGGTGTTGGTGCTCCTGCTGCTGCTGCTGCTGGTGATGGTGGGTGGGTAGGGTCTCTGCAGGTGCCCATAGTGGCCCTGACGGCAGATGTGGATCGCGGAGTGGTGGAGAGGTGTGCAGAGGGGGGGTTTGACGGTGTGCTGCAGAAGCCAGTGGATGCCCACCTGCTCGCCGCCCACCTCTCCCAAATGCATTCCGGAAGGGCACTGCAGCGGATTATGTCACACCCCACTACTGTCAGTCACACCACAAACAGACACCATCGATGCAGCAGCCAATGATTATTTTGAATTCTCAGAACGCGGGCTGCTTCACACCCCACTGTGAGGCAAACTGCCATAAATCCCCATATGTCCCCGGGTATAGGACCTGGGGGATATTTATAAATCCATATATTAGGGTGAATATCCACAGATTTTGTAAGACCCTTGTACATATATTATTTCAATTTGACGAGTTGTGATTTATGGAGTGCATTTGAATTTGGGGGTGGACGGGGAGGGGCGGGGCCCAAAGTTGGATGTAGGCTACTGCTATGAGTTGTTCACAGAGTTGCGCGGATTAAAGAATAACAATATGGACTAACAATACAATGAATGACACGAGTTATTATAGCGGGCCAACCTAGCTGGGCGGGAGCCTCGGGAATACGAGGTTGGGTGCATTGGGCAAAGGGAAACTGAAGACAACGCGAGGTTGCTTTGGTGTCAAGGAAACCAACCGACCGTGCACTTCCGAAGGCAGTAAACCCTGACCAAGGAAAGGGTTTTTTCTTAGGGTACATTCCGCGCTAGACACTTTCTCAAAGAAAGTGTCCCAATCGATTGTGGCGCGTATGTACAGCTTATGCTGCCAGGTGTCCGAAACCCGGGCCGCACGTGGGTGTCGCCGAACGCATTAATAATTGGTTGACGTGAACTGCAGAACAATCGCATGCTAATTGCACACCATCGCAACACATTCACGGTATCGCACGCGGTGCCAAATGTCCCCACATGCTCCATGTACCTAGACAACATTCAACAGACACCCATATCCCTATCAACGCGTTCAATGCAGCGTGATTGGTCGAGCCAACACACACGGAATTATTGACAGGCCCGCGCACTTCCCGCCAGCACAGCTTCCCCCCATGGTCAATACACTTTCCCCTCAACTCCCCCTCCTCCAAACACATACAGCATCAGATAGAAGAAATGTATAGCCTGTTCCAGTCAAACTTTAACATTTTCCTCCCTGTCACACCAGATCTAGATCGTGACACGCTCTGTGTTCCCGTAATGGCTCGTAAGCATAAGGGCCAATCCCTTAACGACTGCCCCAAGGACCTTAACGACATCCCGTACATCCGCTGGATGAACCAACAGATCGCTAACGGCCGTCATCCTACCGGCTTATCCGCTCCGCCCGCGCCTGACGAGCAGGGTTCTAGTGCACCGTCACCCAGCGCCGGTCCGTCACGTGTGTGCCGCCAGCCGCCTCGAACCGGTGCAACAATTCGGCCCGTCGTCGAGAAGTTCGTGGATGACGACGATGAGGAAGACGCCGAAGAAGCCGACGGCAGTGACGAGGAGAACGAAGAGCCTGAGGATACGGGGATGTCCCCGTCAGACGACGAGGGAGACGATGACGACGCCGACGACGACGCGGAGGAGGAAGTGCAACCTGTGACTCAGCCGCCAAAACGGAGCGCCCCTCGTGTTTCTGCCGCTGATAAAGGCAAAGGCAAGGCGGCTGCACCACCGCCACGACAGGAGCCCCTGAAGAAGCGGTTGGCTGCCCCGGTAGAGAGGGGCATGTGGTCGGACAAGGAAAGCACCATCTTCGCCGCGGCGCGTTGGTTCACTAAGGAAGAACTTGAGCCGCTTAAGGGCAAGCAGGGGACGCAGTACTGGGTGCGCCTTCTCGCGCACATCAAGGAGTCGAACCCCGGGTTGGTGCAGGAACGTCAATGCATTGCAGGAGCAGTGGCGCAACTTGATGCTGATCTGGAAGGAATACAAGCAGGGAGATGGTGGTTCGGGCAACGGATCTGTGGAGAAACCGCCATGGTGGCTGTACTTGGAGCTCTTTCAACAAGGACACCGCTGCAGCCGCACCGCATGCGGTAGACAGCGGCGGCGCAACGAACGTCAACGTGCAGGCGGGCATGGAGGTACCAAGTTCCTCCCAGCCCGTCACTTCGACGCCGACCTTCACAGGTGAGATTCGGTTCTTGTTCCGCATGCGCGTACCGTGGTCATTTATGGGCGTCAAGCAACAATCGGCTATTTGTCAATTTGTATCAATCGTTAGAATGATTGTACACTATTGAAGCTACTAATCACAACTTGCGTGCTTCCATGCATTTCTGTGACAGCATCGCCGCCGCAAACCAACGCTACACCTAAGCGCACAAGGGTACATGAGACGGCGACTATGCAAGCCGCCATGCTTGTATCTGCGACCATCAAGGATTGCCACGGTGACGCCATGACGCGCATCGAGGGTCTCGTCCGCGAATGGATGGCGCAGGAATTGCGCCTAGCCCACGAGCGCATGACTAAATCAGTTCCACCGCATGTGCATCGGGAAACAACGGACTTCAGCCATCCTCCGCCACGCAGGGAGTCTGCACCACCTCCCGGGCGTGCCGCGCTAAACGCAGTTGGAGGCGATGCCGGCGTGCAGCGCGACGAGGCCGGCGATGTCAACACCGTCGCTCCGGTTGATGACGATGTGGAGATATGGGTCCGCGGCGCCGACAATTAGCGTAAGATTCTTGCAAAGCTTCCCCTAGTCTTTTCCTTCTCTCCCTCAGGGCCTGTTGTGTCGCGGGGACACATGGTTCCCACTTGTGATCCGCGACGGCTCCCCTTGTCCACCATGGGTCGCGGTTGCGGGGCAGATGGAACCAGGCCATATTCACGCTCCTCACGTCTGCCATGTTTTCACACATGTTGTGCAGGATCACACAGCAAGCGGCCCCGGCAAGAATGCGCCATAACCTGCAATCATTGCGCCCGTTGAAGAGGCGCCATCTTCCTTTGAAGGCGCCGATGCACCTCTCCACCGCCATGCGCGTAGCGCTCTGGCAGTAGTTAAAACACTGGGCCCAGTCGTCCATTAGATCCTCTCCGCATGGGGCATGAAGTGGGGTTAGGCAGTATTCTCTGAGCGGGTATGCCGCATCCCCGACAATTTGGTAGGGGTCTATGTCACCGTTCTGTAACCTTTCCAATAGTGCGGAGTTTTTGAACACACGCAGGTCGTGCGCGCTGCCGGGATAACCGATGAGGTAATCCCATATCCTTCCCCGTGCATCACATGTGATCTGGAGCTGCACTGCGTATGCCTATTTCCTTGTCCGATACTCGGTCCGGTGCCCCTCTATCCCACTCATGTGGATGTGAGTCCCGTCTATAGCTCCCACCACTGCATGCACACCTTTCATGGCGGCGAATTCACGCGCCAACTCTGGAAGTTCTGCTCGTGTGGGGAATCGCACCCAAGCGGCCTTGAAGAGGGCGGGGAGCTCGGTGAGGAAGAGGTCGACTAGCTCGTGGCAGAGTGTCTTGGAGACCCCAAAGAGGTATGACATATCGACGAAGGAGATTCCGCTTGCTAAGTATTTTATAGGGATGAGCAAAGCTGTGTCCATTGTAATCCAGGACCGATGTACGATTGGTTCAAGACATTGGCGCATGCCAGTCTTGATGTGCTCAAGTATGGCGCGATTGATTCTGAAAATGTCTTGGAAATCGTTCTCCCACATATGTTGCAGGTCGTCAACCCACAGCGCATGGCGTTGCCGCCGTACTCTCGCTCTGTGACGGTGGTTCTCCGCGTTGTCGTCCCCAAGAGACGAGGACTGCTCGTCCGCGTCTTCGAGTATACCAGCCTCAATCAGTCCGACAAAGGACTTGGCGACAGTCTCGTGGAAGATTGTGTAGTAGTACGTGACCTAGGCGACAAGTAGGCGTACGATGAACGGGATGGGCCTTGGCTCAGCCATGGTGCGTAGATCTTGCGAGCGTTGTGGCTCGAATTGAGCGCTGTTTGCTTTATGTTGTGCTTGTTCGTGATGTACTGCGACCATCGTAATTTTGTGTATGGCAATTATTGGGGGTTGCGCAGCCGTCGGTAACACTCCGCGACCTCCCCCGCCACCCCCCATGTTCATTTGCGGGCCTGGCAGTGGTGGTGCATATGACGCGGCTAAACCCTGGGCCCCCACCAGAAATCACCAATCATATTTGTTCACACATAATTGTTGCCCTGGTCGTACAATGTCGCGGTACATTGGTCGATTGGGACATGAGGACTCGAGACATTTGAGGGCGACTCGGGCCAAAATCGATTGGGACACATTCTTTGAGAAAGTGTCCAGCGCGGAATGTACCCTTACACCAACCATCCCCCCTCCCCCCCCCCCCCCCCTCCTCGTGGCCAATGTCCATGACACGCTTGCGGGCGAGGTAATCCTGAAGCAGCGAAGGTGCTTCAAGCGAGGCGGATGGCACCCAAGTATCGTCCTCGCTGGTGCGGTCAGTCCAATGGATCAAAAAATCCACATGGTGCCCACTTGCATCTAGTCGTACGCGGTACTTCAGGATTTTCGACGAGTCAAGCGTCGGTTCAGTGTTGGAAACTAAGGACGGAGTCTATGAAGATTAGGGGCCGAAATATCTCAAAATCGTTTCACTATATTTCTGGACAGAAACCTAGACTTCACAAAAAACGTCGTAGACAAAAATTGCACCATGAAACCTTCACCAATTTCAATTCCCAATTCCCAAATCGAATCGTATCATTACGTGAAGTCAAACCGGAGTTATGAATTTCGGCGCACCGGGGGGTATGCTGCCACAGAAACTTAACTCAATCACAATTATCTCACAAGTACCATACAAGGGAATTAGAGTAGCTAGAAACCAGACAGGAGGGAAGAGGAGGACTAGAGGGAAGGTCCCCAAGGAGTCCCCAATCGAGGAAACCTCTTATGCTCACAAGATTCCCTCTCTATAGGAACCCAACCTTAACCCTTGTCTTTTTCCCAACCTCTCAAATCCACCTCTCCCAACTTTGCCACACTTGCAAATCTGGTTTGGCTTCTCCCAACCACTTGACATCATCTACAGTGATGGTGACGAATTTCTCAACCCCAAATGGTCTATATCTTATGTAGATTAACCCCACAAATTCCCATAGTCGCTGCAACCAAATATAAAAAGCATACGAACTTCAACCGTTTGTAACTTTCTCGTTCGTGCTCCGATTGAAGCGATCTTTGGTTCATCGGAAAGCTCTTGAGCAGATGAGTCACTTCAGTTATCTGCTCAAGCAAAATAACATTCACACACACACACACACACTCTAAAAATCCAAACCACACCAGAAAGAAATTATTGACAACGCTCACACCATGCATGCAACGCACGAACATATGATGGGAGGCAGACAGACGTGAATGCAAATGATAGCATCACACAACAAACTCCCCCTATGGCTGCCAACCATCACCTCACATGCCTCAGCTCATGCATGCACAATTAATGCACACACATTCCACCAAGCTTCATTCACTTCCAACACGCATCTCAATGAACATTCGCACATCTCATTTTTTCTCAAACTTGCAGCACCCCTTTGCAGCCCCTCTCTTACAACACTATCCTCCAAACCTTCTCACTTCAGGCCTATAGAAATAGGCTATCTCATCCTCATCACACTGCTCAATCACACCCCCAGCTGGCAGGACACTTGGCGTGCCACGACTTGCATAGGTCAGCCTGGCAGGAGGGCGTACATCCCTTCTAGGACGCTCAGGCGGGTGTGGGGCATGTGGTGCAGCATCTTGCTGCGCTACTGCTCCACCTCGGGTTCTCCCCAAACTTCAGTTACCCTAAAGATCTCCTCAGAGATAGTGACCTGCACTTGCCTCGAAGGCCGCTGCACCTCATCCGCCTCAATGACCAGCGGTGTAGTGGGAAGCTTCTGGTGCTGCTGCTTCCACTCCTTGTCGTACAGTGACTCAAGGAACTTCACATCCCTCAAAACAGTCAGCTTCTGGCTGGTCAAGTCCTACAACAGCCAGCCCTTGTGGTCCTTTGCAATCCCAAATGCACACCCCATCTCCCAGAAGCTTCTAGCTTTCCCCTCTTCTCCTTAGACACATGAAACACCACCATGCAGCCATAGGCTCTCAGCATGTTGTCTACTGGTGAACTCCCATACCACTTGGTGTAGGGGACCCATTGCTTGTTCCTAATAGTCGCCAGCACCCTGTTCTTCACAAGAACGACCTGCCGCAGTGTAGTCATCCAAAATGGATCCGGCAGCCCTGCACGTCCACGGAGAGTGCTTGCACCTTCCTGCAGGTTCCAGTTGAACCGCTTAGCCACGCCGTTCTGCTAAGGTTTGTAAGGCACTATGAGCTGATTCTGGATCCCCTTTTTCTTCAGCACCGCCTCAAATTCATCGTCAATGAATTCCCCTCCATTGTTGGTGCGGATCACCTTCACATTGTGTCCGCTCTCCCTTTGAGCTCTCGACATCCACTCCTTTAAGACAGCCGCTGCCACCTCCTCCTTGGTCTTGAGAGGGTACACCCATACCACACGCGTGTGGTCATCCACGATGGTCAAGAAGTAGCGGCTCCCGGAGAGAGAGAGTTGGCCCTCGTAGCGCCCACCACATCCATATGCACAATTGCAAGTGGTGCCTTGGCCGGTCCTGTGCTGCTGCTGAAGGGGAACTTGGTGAACTTGGTCTCAAGGCATGTAGGGCAGCTCCCAATCTCCTTTGCTGCCCCCTTTACCTCCAACCCCTTCAAGCTCCCATCCTTCACCAACTTCTGTAGCTAGAAATGTGGATGTGACACAACCTCTCGTGCCACGTCTCCCAATCGGCCTCACCACTCCCAGATGAAGCTTTTGCCCGAGAAACTGTTCCATTCACACCAGAAAATACCTCACCATGTGATTGCTGTGGCTGCTGCACCTTCTTGACTGCATCCAGGGCCCCATCAGTTGGTGCAGTCTCCTCTCCTTCCACAGTTGCCTTTGCCGTTGCTGCTGCCGCTGCTGGAGGTTTCCCATTCTAAGGGATGATGGGCAGCTGCCACAGGTCCTTGATGCTGCTACTCTTCTCGTCCAGGTTCCATAGCAGCAACTTCTCAAGCTTTGCACGGCAGCTGGTTGGGCTGAATGTCACTTCAGCCTTGCTATTATGCAGCCTACACATAGAAAGGAGGTTAGCGGACAAACCTTCAACCAGCAGCACATTCCCCAGCCCCACAAGTTCCCCATTGGCTCCCATCACCTTGGCATTCCCAGCAGTAATCACAAAGAGCAAAGAACCTGAAGCGTCGGCCACAAATTTGATCTTCCCGGTATTTACCTCGTCAAGCATATCTGCCTGTGGAATCAAGGAAACCTCTTATGCTCACAAGATTCCCTCCCTATAGGATTCAAAAACAGGTCGTGCCATTGGGGCGGCGTTTTGGCAGACGATATCTATCATGGAAGCAACAAAAGGCCGAAGGAGGCTAAGGTGGAACGCATCGTGCACAGGCCAATCGTCGGGCAACAAAAGTTTCGCCATGACCGGGGTAATTACCTTCATCATGCGGAACGGACCACCATATTGTGGGCGGGGTTTCGGCGAGAAGGCTAGTGGAAGTATTTTCATGTTGAGTAGGACTAGTTGCCCTGCAACCATGGTGATCTCCCAGCGTAGGAGATCAGAGTCTTTGCAGGCAGTTACATTAGCTTTGCGAATGGCTTCGAGAGCTTTCTCGCGGACGGCCTGAAGCTTCGACACAAAGTGTTGTGAACATGGAACCTGGTTCTCAGAAGTTGTCGTTGTGGGTATCATATGATCCATTCTGTAATTCAGGAAATACGGGGAATGGTTGGTCATGCTAAACGGTGCGTTGTTGTATGCGAGTTCTAGCTCTAGGAGGGACTTTTCCCATCGAGCAGGGTCGGGACATTTTGTGCAAAGGAGCTGCTCCATTGTCTAATTGGTGCGCTTAGTCTGTCCATCGGTTTGCGGATGGTAGGCCGACATGAACTGTAGTCTTGTGTCATAGTGCGCCCTGGTTTCTTTCCAGTACTTCACGGGAACTTCCGGTCGCGGTCGCTGCGATTGCAGACGTGATTCCGGAAGTCAAACAACAGTTAAGATGAACATGAGCACAACTTCCTTGGCAGCGATGGTTGTACGACATGGTGAAAAATGTGCCATCCTCGTGAGGCAATTGACGACAACAAACACTGCGTCGATGCCGGACGCGCCAGCTAGCAGCCCCGTGACAAAGTCCATCGTCATCTGTTGCCATGGTCGCTCGGGTGGCTCAAAGGGCTGCAGCAGGCCGGCCGGTCGCTTACGTGTCACATTCTGCATGAAGACACATAACGTTGTACGTCAAAGTTAGAGTCGGGCCAGTAATATTGTCAATGCAGAGTTTTCGGTGTCCTGTCACTCCGAAATGTCCGGAGAGGTTCGAACCAAGGATTCACTAAGCAGAAGTGTGAATCCACGTTATCGAGCCACCAGATTTGTCACGGGTTGAGATTGAGCTGCGCGCGAAGGTAATGTAAGGATTTATGATCGGTGCAAACAGTGACATCCACGCCAGTCAGGTAGCAGTGCCACAATTTGAATGCGTGGATGATGGCGAGCATCTCCTTTTCGTGAATCGGGTAGTTGCGCTTGGCTACCTGCAATTTGCGTGACTCATAGGCGATCGTTTGTAAAATGTTGCTGAAATCTCAGAGCAACATTTCACCAATTGCGAAATTTAAAGCATCTGTGACGACTTTGAATGGCTTGGACGGGTCAGAGATGCATAGAACTGGCGGGGACGCCATGAAAATTTTCAACTCCTGAAACCGTCTCTGGACTACAGCTGTTGGGACTCCACCTACGGCCTCTTCGGCTCCATGCGTCATCGAACAAAAAAAGTTGCAACAGGCACTAACGGGTCCTCAAAGCAAAGACCGGCATGGATGCAGAGATCAAGGCGCTTTAATTACGCGACACATAGGTGCTCTTTGACTGAGCAGCAATCAAGAGAAGGCGCGTCCTCTTGGGCAAGTGGGTTTTCCGCATGAAAACCCACGGCTCAAGTCACCACTGAGCACTTTAAGGGCGCTGGGTCATGCAAGGCTATGACCAATGCCATGGCATCGACATCGATCAGACGTTCGCCCCTGTTAGCCGCCATACCTCCGTGCGCATCCTGCTCACCATTGCTACAGTAAGGCACTTGCAGTTCTGCAAAATCGATGTGAAGAACATATTTATGTATGCGTTAGTGGGTGCCGTTATTTTTGTGGAGCAGCTGCACACCTACGACGAAGGGGACTCACGCGTCTTCCAACTTAAGGAGTCCCTGTACGGGATCAAGCAGGCGCCTACGCTCTGGCAGCAGCACATGCACAAAATCGTGATGGAAATAGGATTCATGCAACTCTTGTACGATCCCAGGATGTGCCGCCTACATTTCTGCAAATACTACATCTTATTCACAGTTTACTTGGACGACCTACTTTACACGGGGACGAGCAACACGCTTCTCGACCAGTTCGAGAAAAAAAATATCTCCCTACGCGTCAACATCACCACGAACCATTACGTGACGCAGTTTTTGGGACTTCACATTCCATACACCCCTGAAACATTCACCTCTCAGCTTCCAAGTACGCTGATACACTTGGAAACTGCTCCCGTGCCACTCTCAACACCTTTTGTACGCCTGGACCGAACTACAAACCAGACAACAAAGCCCTGTCCCGCACATGACTTCAATCCTACCAGCAGTATTTGGGATGCCTATTCTTCATCTCTGTGACCTACATGCCTGATCTCTTACATCGCGAGCCAAGTGTTGAGATAGTAAGAGTAGTGCCTAGGCTTAGTAGCCTAGGCCAAAGGGAGTCGAGAGAGTTTAGGCAAAGAGTGGGGAGTTCACTATTGAGCGAGGTACAAATAGCAAACAAAGCATGCAAAGAAGGTGCACCACCAACAAGTTTATAATAACTATACTAACTACAGCTACAGGCAGTTACAGATATATTCTGACACTCCCCCATAACTGCCTGCAGCAGAAGCTAATGCAGAGACACCCCCTGAAGGGGTACACCAAGCGCAGCAAAAGGAGAGGGCAAGTGAGGAGGAGGGACTATATGAGGAGAAGCTGCTGGCAGGTGAAGCTGCTGGCTCCAAGGCGGCTGCTTCCTGGAACCTTCCTCAGTCCTCCAACTCCCCCTTCCACACTCCTCGACAACCCTAGCACCTCTCCCCCAGCTCCCCCACACCCTCACACCCACCCCCCCCCAGCAGCAGTTGCAGCAGTGGGAGAGAAAGGAGGAGGAGGGGAAGGGGATCACACACACCCATCACCCCCATACCCGCCACCCCCATAGCCTCCGTTCCACGGCTGCACGTGCAGCAGGGAGACGAAGAAGGGGGAGGGGGAAGAGCAGGGGCAGCATAGGTACGGGCAGCAACGAGCGGCAACGGGCAGCACAGGCACAGGCAGAAACAGACAGCAACGGGCAGCACATGCACAGGCAGCAACGGGCGGCAACAGGCAGCACAGGCACGGGCAGCAACGGGCGGCAACGGGCAGCACAGGCACGGGCAGCAACGGGCGGCAACAGGCAGCACAGGCACAGGCAGCAACGGGCGGCAACAGGCAGCACAGGCACGGGCAGCAACAGGCAGCACAGGCATGGGCAGCAACGGGCGGCAACGGGCAGCACAGGCACGGGCAGCAACGGGCGGCAACGGGCAGCACAGGCACGGGCAGCAACAGGCAGCAACGGGCAGCACAGGCACGGGCAGCAACGGGCGGCAACGGGCAGCACAGGCACGGGCAGCAACGGGCGGCAACGGGCAGCACAGGCACGGGCAGAAACAGGCAGCACAGGCACGGGCAGCAACAAGCGGCAACGGGCAGCACAGGCACGGGCAGCAACAGGCAGCAACGGGCAGCACAGGCACAGGCAGCAACGGGCGGCAACAGGCAGCACAGGCACGGGCAGCAACAGGCAGCACAGGCACGGGCAGCAATGGGCGGCAACGGGCAGCACAGGCACGGGCAGCAACAGGCGGCAACGGGCAGCACAGGCACGGGCAGCAACGGGCGGCAACGGGCAGCACAGGCACGGGCAGCAACGGGCGGCAACGGGCAGCACAGGCACGGGCAGCAACAGGCAGCACAGGCACGGGCAGCAACGGGCGGCAACGGGCAGCACAGGCACGGGCAGCAACAGGCGGCAACGGGCAGCACAGGCACGGGCAGCAACGGGCGGCAACGGGCAGCACAGGCACAGGCAGCAACGGGCGGCATCAGGCAGCACAGGCAGGCAGCCGTACCGAGTCCAGGAGTGGCGGCGCATGCAGCTGCAGGGTCGGCGCCGTGGGCTGCTGCTGGGGCGGCTCGCGGGGTCCCTGAGCGGCATTGCGGGCTGCTGCAGGGTCGGAGCCGCGGGGTCCAGGGGCGGCTGCGGAGGTCCAGGGGCGGCTTCACCAGGGGCAGCCGCTCCAGGGGCTAGGGGCGGGTGCTCTGGGTCCAGGGGCGGCTGCAACAGGGGCGGCTGCACCAGGGGCCAAGGGCGGCTGCGGAGGTCTAGGGGCGGCTGCACCGGGGGCGGCTGCTCCAGGGGCCAGGGGCGGCTGCTCTGGGTCCAAGGGCGGCTGCTCCAGGGGCGGCGCTGGTGCATGGCAGAGGCGGTCGCCAGGGGGGAGGGCGCCGCGACGAGCAGGGACGGCGCCCAAGGGGCGCCGCGACGAGCAGGGACGGCGCCCAAGGGGCGCCGCGACGAGCAAGGGTGACGCCCCAGGGGCGCCGCGACGAGCAGGGGCGGCGTCCAGTGGGCGCCGCGACGAGCAGTGGCGACGCCCCGCGGGTCCCGCAGGGGTGTCGCGACGAGCAGGGCGACGCCGCGGGTCCCGCAGGTGCGTCGCGACGAGCAGGAGCGGCGCCTCGCAGGGTGCCGCGAAATGGAGGGTACGGGCGGGCAAAACAGGCCCGCGCGTGGACGTGAGGCAGGCGCACAGGCGGCGTGAAGGCAGGCCGCGCGCGGGGCAGGAAGACGCCGCACACCCAGGGCGCACGGCGGGCAGAAAACCGCCGTGCGCCCCGAGCACACGGCGAGAAAAATACGCCGCGCGCCCGAGGCGCGCGGCAGGACGATAGGCAGCGGAAGCACATTGGTGGGCCCGTTAAGGAAGGCAGCAGGAAGGTACCTGCTCTGAATACCATGTTGAGATAGTAAGAGTAGGGCCTAGGCTTAGTAGCCTAGGCCAAAGGGAGTCGAGAGAGTTTAGGCAAAGAGTGGGGAGTTCACTATTGAGCGAGGTACAAATAGCAAACAAAGCATGCAAAGAAGGTGCACCACCAACAAGTTTATAATAACTACACTAACTACAGCTACAGGCAGTTACAGATATATTCTAACACCAATTGGCTGGATTCTCACGCAGACCAATGGCTGAGATTCTTTCAGGATCTTCAGCGCGCTCGGCAATTTTTTATTTCAGCAACCTGTCAGAATCCCGACCACTATACCATTGGGATAAAATGGCTTGTTTGTATAGCGGTTAAGTGCGCCCATAACCCCCCTGGCCAACGTGCTTGTAACCCTTCCCTAGGATCAATCGAGGATCATCTGTGGACCTCTAACACAACCAACATCGGACTCCCTCATTTTAACCTCATCGGCTACGTGAATGTCGATCACGCCGCTGATCCCGACAATCGACGGTCAAGAAACGACTTCCTGTTTCGACTCGAGCCAAAAGGGCCCATCATTTGGAATTCTCAAAAGCAGGAGCTGATTGCCCTGTGATCGGTGGAAGCTCAATCGGTTGCAAGTGGCTCTATCTATAGGAGCTCCTACAAGAGGCGAAAAAACCAGCTTCGCAGACCTTCCGTCTTCACTGCGACAACCAAAGCGCGATCAGGATTGCGAACAAGCTAGGATTCGTCAATCACACCAAGCACATCGCGATGCGATGCTTTTTCATCAAGGACGAAATCGTCAAAAGAAGTGTCAATCTGACGTACTACCCGACTTGTGACATGGCACATGACTTCCTCACAGAGTGACAGCCCCATCAGTCTTACCACCACTAAGGTTATATAAGTGGAGTGGTCACGCGAGTCAATATTTGCTACAACCAGGATTGGAGGAAATTTGAGTGCATTGCATTCCTGTTCGTAACAAGGCACTGTCACAATCGATTACGAATGCGAACGATCAGGGTGATACGAACTGTCGCGTATATTTAGAAGCATTTAGACCGTCAGCGGCAGAAGTATCTGTGAGAGAATGAGGAATGAATGAACTAGCAAGCAGGTGGGTACAAGTAGGAAAACCTAGAAATGTTGTACCCCATATAGTCTACCCCACTACAGCCTACACTGACTATAGCATACAAGTTTGACACACCCCCATAGGCAAAGTGGGGGAGAACAAGAGGTCACAAGACCAGTCAAGCAAAGCAAAACAAGCTCAGGGTGGATCACAACGTCACCACACAATCCGAGCACAAGAGCAAGGCCAAAAGGCCAGTTCACATGCAAGATCATATATAAAGGTAAACAAGCAAGTGCAGGTATAGAAAGATCACAGTACAAGCAAGGTCAAGAAGTGAGAAAGTGAGGCCAAGTAGGCACAAGACCTAGCATCGTACAGAAGCGCTGATGATCACCAGGCGGAAGTGCCTTGGTAAAGATATCAGCAGTGTTGGCCTCAGAGGCCACGTAAGCAAGGCGCAGCTGACCACGCTGCTACAGCTCATGAGCAAGGAAGTAGCAAAGAGCAATGTGCTTCGTTCTGTGCTCCAGTCTGTGCTCTTGACACAAGGCCAGCATGGCCTTGTTGTCTACGTACAGCACTGGAGGAGAACGAGGCGGCTCTCCTAGGTCAGTCAGCAGGTAGGTGAGCCAGCGTAGCTCCTGTGCAGCCATGGCCCCCGCGTAGATCTCAGCCTCACAGCTGGAGCCGAGAACAGAAGACGAGCGGATAGACCGCCACGAAACAGAGCCGGAGCCAAGACTGAAGGTGTAACCCTGTGACGACCGCTGCGTAGCCTGGTCGTCAGCCCAAGAAGCGTCTGTGTGACCTGTGAGGACCACTCGACGTCGCCCTCCAAGCACTAGCCCCATGCTAGACGTACTGCACAAGTAGCGCAACACCCTCTTCGCTGCAGCCATGTGCTCTGGTCGGTGTCTCCCAGGAGGAACATAGCGTGCCAAGATGCTAAGAGGGTATGCAAGGTCAGGTCGTGTACAGGTCATCAGGTACATGAGGCAGCCAACAAGCTGTGGGTACGGGCCACTCGGCTCTACGGACTCATCCGAAGGCAGAGCTGAGAGCGAGTGACGAGTAGACAGAGGAGTGGCCTGAGGCAAGGAGAACGTGAAGTCGAAGCACTGAAGGACCTGCTGCACCATCTGTGACTGAGTCAGGGTAATGGTGCGCTGTGCTCTGTCCCGGGTGATCTGCAAGCCAAGGTAGCTGTGCAGTTCACCCAGGTCTGTGCACGTGTGTCTCTTCTGCAGCTCGGACTTCACGTGGGCGAGTCCAGCAGTGTCAGCAGTGGCAAAGACCAAGTCATCGACGTACACGAGGACGTAGAAAGGTGGCAAAGAGGTGTCGGTGCGTAGAAACAGCGACGGGTCGGCAGTAGAAGGAGCAAACCCAAGAGCCGCAAGTGTAGTCCTCAGTGTGTCGTGCCACTCACGGGGCGCCTGGCGGAGACCGTAGACTGGCCGCCGGAGGCTCCACTAGGTACCAGGAGGAAACGACCCAGTGAAGCTAGGTGGGCGGCGCAGCCAGATCTCCTCGTGCAGGCTGCCCTGCAGGAAAGCTGTGCTAAAGTCAAGAGAGTGGAGCTCGTAGTCGCGCTGAGCGGCTATGTGCAGCAGCACCCGAAGAGTGGTCATCTTCGGGGTGGGAGAGAAGGTCTGAAAGTAGTCAACTCTCTGCCGTTGACTGAAGCCTCGAGCCACGTAACGCGCCTTGAAGACAGGAGGAGAACCCGGCGGTCGCTTCACCCTGAAAATCCACATGCCACTGACGATGTTCGCCCCAGGTGGGGGAACCTCGTCGATGTAGGTGCCTGTGGACTTCCAGGAAGCCATCTCTGCGACCATGGCTGACTGCCACTGAGAGGAGTAGGGACCCTCGATCGCCGCAGCGTACGATCGAGGAGTCGGGATGTCTGGTGCATCCGGGTCTCCCCCAGGGGCAATCAACGTGGACACGAGATGAGGCGAAGCAGCAGCAAAACACAGGAAGTCCTCCTGCCTGTCCTCAAGGACGTCCGTGCTAAGAGCACACTCACCCCCGACGGACGGAGGACAAACAGACGCAGACTAAGCAACGAGACTAGCAGCGTAGTCTAGACGACAGCGAGCAGCAAAGTCGACAAGCTCAGCAACTAAGGCAGACGCAACAGTGGACTCAAAGGAAGGGTCAGTGACAGTAGTAGCCAGTAGACGCGTGACAGTAGGACTGGCAGCACGAAGAGAGTCAGATTCCGGGTCAGCAAGAACAGGAAGAGAGGACTCTTCAGGAGATGGCAACGGGACACGCAGAGGAGCAGTGGACGAACGCAGTGCCATCTAGTGTGTGCCTGGGACCGCAGGAGGACGCGAACGCGGAGCACGACGACTAGTGCGAGCAACACGAACAGGCGACGCAGAACGAGACGCAGGCTCATGACGCTCAGCAAGACCTCCAATGGACCAGTGTAGGGAGAAGGAGCAGGCAGGGGGGAGGCGGGCTGTAACTGTGACTGCGACTGGAAAGGCTGAGGACACTCTAAGGGAGGAGCAGGACCAGGAGAGGGCGGGAGACCAAGAACCTGCTCAAGGAGCGGAACGAAGTACGGCCTCGGCCGCGCAGCGCCTCCAGAAGCAGCAGGGACATCACCAGCACCCCCAGAGGTAGCACCAACGCCGAAGCACCTCCAGCTCCAACAGCGCCAACTCCAGCACCCTCAGACGCACCAGCGCCAGCAGAACCACCAGCGACGACACCCCCAGCAGCTCCAGCTCCAGTAGCTCCAGCAGCTCCAGCAGCACCAACTCCAGCAGGACCGGCAGCTCCAGTACCGCCAGCAGCTTCAGCAGTACCTTCAGCAGCACCCCAAGCCCCAGCAGCTTCAGTGTCGCCAGTAGGAGCACCTTCGGGACCAGCAGCAACAGTAGTACCTCCAGCTCCAGCAGCACGGCTCCAGCGCCGGGCAAACCACTCGCGCAGCTCCTGCGGAGAGAGTGGCTCCCGCCTCGACGAAGCACCGCGAGAGGCCACACAAGCAGACCCAGCACCCTCACGCTCCGCACCCCCAGGCTCAGCACCCCCAGGCTCAGCACCCCCAGACTCAGCACCCCCAGGCTCAGCACCCTTTAGACTCAGCACCCCCAGGCTCCGCACCCCTGGACTCAGCACCCCCAGGCTCCGCACCCTCAAACCCGGCACCCGCAGGCACAGCACCTCTAGCAGCACCAGAGTCAACAGCTACCTCGACAGGCTCGATTGCGTCTATCTGGGACACACCTGACGGGGCAGGACCCTGAGGGGGGAGGGGGTCTACTGGGGGAGGACCTGGCGCAAGGAAGAGCGACGGCGGGGGGAGGGGCGCAGTGCGGTAGAGGAAGAGACGGTAGTAAGGCACTCACTCGTCAAAGATGACGTCCTGGGAGGACAGAACGCGGCGCGAGGTGGGGTGGTAAAACTTGCCACCCAGGCGCGTCAGGGGGGAAGCCAAGGAAGACGCAGGGAACAGCACGGGGGGACAGCTTGTCCGCAGACAAGTCGCGGACAAACGCCCGAGATCCCCAGACCCGAAACGCAGACGCATCGCCAACCTTCCCCGTCCACCGCAAGGTGGGGGAGGTCTCAGGCAAGGAGACCCGGGGCTGAAGGTTGAGCTGATGCGCTGCGTACTGAACCGCAAACGGCCACAGAAAATGGGGGGCAGCCGCATGGATCATGGACGTGCGAGCGACGTCCATGACCATGCCAATGCGGCGCTCAGCAATCCCATTTTTCTGTGGAGAGGCCGGAAGCGTGAAGGTCTGACGGATGCCCTGTGCACGACAGAAGGCTCCCAGACGGCCAGAGGAAAACTCCCCGCCTCTGTCAGAGTGCAGACGCAGAACAGGAAAGTCCGAGCCGAAACTCTCTCTGAGCTGAAGACGAGCTGCGCGGATCCAATCGATCAACACCTCAGTGACGTCACCCTTGCTGCGTAAGGGGAAGACTGTGGTGTAACGGGAGTAGTCGTCAACCACCAACAGGAAGTAACGCTCGTGCCCCTGTCCACGGACGCGGGCGGGGCCCCACACGTCCATGTGAAGAGTCTGCAGCGGAGTCTCTGTCGGAGGAAACTCGGAGGAGTGAGGGGCGGCGCGCTGTCGCCCCTCGACACAGGGGACGCAGGTAGGGGCAGGCCCCGGAGGTAGGGGAGGGAGAGACCGGGGGAGACCAGAGACAAGGACACGGGAGGCCATGCCTCGGAGGCGAGGCAGGGAGGGGTGACCAAGGCGGTGGTGCCAAAGGAGAGTCTGGTGGGACGGGAGACGACACGAGCAGGGCGCAGACTCAGGACCAGACCTGGACGCTGCAGCAAACACCTGACTCGACGCAGCTACCTGACCAGACTCAGCAGTCGGAGGAGACTCAGTAGTCAGTGTGTACAGGCTCGACCCCGGCCGACGGGTGAACGTGGCCAAGTGTCGGCCCGTCCGAGCACACGTACAGTGGGTCACCCGGTGACTCGCAGGAGTGAACTGGTCAACCCCCCTATCCTGTAGATCAACTCCACTCACCAAGTTCGTAGAGAACGAGGGGAGGTAGAGACCTGACAGGGTGCCAGAGGGGGCTGCCGGGCACGGTAAGACAGTGGAGAAGCTAGCAAGGACAGGACCCCCAGAGGGGTCCACCAGGGAGACTGCAACCGGCCGACTAAGCGGCGTAAGCGTGGTGCGGTCTCGAAAGGAGTGGGAAGCACCTGAGTCAACGGTGAAGGTGTGTAAGGCCTGAGCCGACGTGGTACCTGAGAGAGCAGACTCACCAGCACCTGGGGCAGCAGACGCACTAGCACCTAGAGCAGCAGCCTCACCAGCACCTAGGGCAGCAGCCTCAATGCCCGGGTCAGGCGGAACACACAGGTAACAGTCACCCTCATCACTAGGAGACACAGCATACATGGCAGCAAGAATAGCATCATAGTCAAGATCAAAGATAGCAACCCCCGCCCTAGACAGAACGTCCGAGCCAGGGATCTCAGAGGCCTTAGGGAAATGGTGACACCACGCGTCCGTCAGGCAGCCAAAGCAGCGCTGGGTGGAGTGCGGGCCCCCGCACTGCTCACCAGCGCGGTCGCCGGTACGGAGGACGTAGGTGCAGGGACCAGTACCCCCACCGTGCTGACGCGCAGCGTACCACTCATGGAGCTGCTGAGGGGACAGGGTCTCACGACTGCGCTGCTGCTGCTGGCGCGGACCACCACCGGACCAACTCCTCTGCGCAAAGCCGCGACCAGCTCCACCGCTGCCGCCGCCGCCTCCGCCACCTCCGCCGCCGCCGCCACCTCCGCCGCCTCCGCCACCTCCACCGCCTCCGCTCCCTCCGCCACCGCCGCCGCCTCCACCGCCTCCACTGCTGCCACCGACACCTCCACCCCCGCCACCACTCCCACCACCACCCCCACCGCC
The DNA here is from genome assembly GCA_948144175.1 of Closterium sp. NIES-65. Lineage (NCBI taxonomy): Eukaryota > Viridiplantae > Streptophyta > Zygnematophyceae > Desmidiales > Closteriaceae > Closterium > Closterium sp. NIES-65. The sequence goes on from CANXME010000656.1 coordinate 52,628, forward strand.
CCCACTACCTCCACCACCACCTCCACCGCCCCCACCAGCCCCTCCAGCGCCCTTGCCCCACTTGCCCTTGCCGGTGCGGCGTCTCCCGCTAGGGGAAGACGCAGCGCCGGCCGACTTGAAACCAACGAGGTTGGCCGCAGAAGCAGAAGCAACAGAGGGTAAGAGGGGGGAGGGGGAACACCCCTCTAAGACTGGGGTGCGAGGGTCACCACGAGAGGCTCCTACAGCGACTATGCTCTTCTCTGCTGCTAGGAGGCGCTCCTCGAGGAGGTCAACGGTGAGTGTGCTGGGGCAAACTGAGAGGAAGTGGTCCCTGACTAAGCGAAGGGAGTCAGGGAGCCGGGTGATTATGTAGTAGAGGGTGATGTACATGGGGGGGGGGGTCTTGGCACATAACTCAGCAGGAAGCGCGGCGCGGTAGCGAGTGTCACTACTGCGAAGGTGCCTAATGAGGTCAGCGACTGTGGGAAAGGCAGCAAGGTCAGGGAACAGGTACGGCAGCATGAGGCGGCTAAGCGCAGCAAGGGCAGGGGAGGAGTAGCGTGCAACTACAGCGTTGTACAAGGTCTGAGCACTCTTGTACTGGCTAAAGTGCGCACGCTGAGTGGTCGGTAAGTGGCGACGCACAGCAAGGCGGGCAGCAGCATCGCGTGTGGCCCACTGCGAGCGAGCAGTGCTGTCAGTAGTAGCAGGCGGGGCAGGAGAGACACCAGAGGTGAGATCGAACAGAGAGATTCCGTCTGCCCTATCGCACTGTAGGAACAGCTGGAGGTCATCGATCCAGACCTCAAAGTCAACAGCACGACCCTCAGCATCAAAGGTAAGGACACTGGGGGTAGCCATGACTACAGTGGCCTAGTAGGGAGTGATCTCACCAGTCCAAGTAAGTAGGGCCGGGGCGCGCCGGTAGGAGTAGTAGGGGCTCGACGGTAGGGCGGCTCGGCTGCTCGGCTGCTGGGCGGCTCGGCGGCTCGGCTGCTGGGCGGCTCGGCGGCTTGGCTGCTGGGCGGCTCGGCTGCTCGGCGGCTCGGCTGCTAGGCAGCTCGGCTGTCGAGCGGCTCGGCGGCTCGGTGGCTGGGCGGCTCGGCTGCTCGGCGGCTCGGCTGCTGGGCGGCTTGGCGGCTGAAGGGGTCGCTAGGGGCGGCGACGAGGCCGCATAGGGAGGGGAGCGGCGACGGGGCCGCTAGGGGCGGCGAGGGGGCCGCGTAGGTAGGGAGGCGGCGACGGGGCCGCTGAGGGCGGCTATGGGGCCGCTAGGGGCGGCGACGGGGCCGCGTAGGGGCGGCGACAGGGCCGCGTAGGGGCGGCGACAGGGCCGCGTAGGTAGGGAGGCGGCGACGGGGCCGCTAGGGGCGGCGACGGGGCCGCGTAGGGGCGGCGACGGGGCCGCTAGGGGCGGCGATGGGGCCGCGTAGGTAGGGAGGCGGCGACGGGGCCGCGTAGGGGCGGCGACGGGGCCGCGTAGGGGCGGCGACGGGGCCGCGTAGGTAGGGAGGCGGCGGTGGAGCCGCTAGGGGCGGCGACGGGGCCGCGTAGGGGCGGCGACGGGGCCGCTTAGGGGCGGCGACGGGGCCGTGTAGGTGGAGAGGCGGCGACGGGGCCGCTAGGGGCGGCGACGGGGCCGTGTAGGGGCGGCGACGGGGTCGCTAGGAGCGGCTACGGGGCCGCGTAGGGGCGGCGACGGGGCCGCTAGGGGCCGCGAGGGGCGGCACGGGGGGCCGTGGGAGGGGCCTCTAAGGGGTCTCGACGGAAGGGCGGCCCACAAGGCGCGCCTCGGGCAGTAGCGAGGAAGGAAGCGTGGTGGGCCCAAGGAAGCGTTCCCACTAGGGAACCTGCTCTGATACCATGTGAGAGAATGAGGAATGAATGAACTAGCAAGCAGGTGGGTACAAGTAGGAAAACCTAGAAATGTTGTACCCCATATAGTCTACTCCACTACAGCCTACACATACTATAGCATATAAGTTTGACAGTATCGTACAGCTACATTGCCAGGAAATTGGCGGGAACATGTGCGTAACCGGTTCCCGCGCCGCACGGTTTTACCCTGCTGTAATAGGGAAATTATGTCAAAGTAGTAGATAGAACTTCGTAGCCATAGCTAGGGTTTGGGGTGGGAAGGGAGGAGCATGTTGAAAGAGTTAAGCCAACGAGGAGTTTCACTATAGAAAACAAGGAACATATACGTGAGAGAACAAGAACAAGGGGTACACCACCAAACAGGAAAGTAAGACAACTACACTACAGCTAGAACTACATACAGTTATAACAATATAATTCTGACATCCCTCCTTAACTGCATGCAGGAATAGCCAAGTGCAAGACACGGCCTGCAGGGGTACACCAAGCAGAACAAAGCAGCAGCACGCAAGAGCAGTGACAACCAATGCAGTAGTGGCAGATACAGCTGCAGTAAGCCCTGAGACAAGAGAGAAACCGACAACAGTAGGTGCATGTGGCGCAGTGCACCTGGAGAGCAGGTGCGTGTGGCGGTACAGCAGGGCTCAACGGTAGCACCTGCCACTCAACAGCAGCAGAAAGACAAGACAAACGAAGGTGGCGACAGGGGTTGCAGCAGTAGGAGTCACGGTAGCAGTGGGCGGCAGCTGTAGATGCCTAGCTGACTTTCGCCACCATCTCACCCTCCCCCCCACGGCGGCACGCGCGGCAGTGAGAAAGAGAGGAGGGGCGGCTACTGGCTCGGCTGAATCTCTCTCTCCACTCCCTCACACTCTCTCCCTTTCCCCTCACCCTCCCCGCGCAACCTCTGATACCATGTCGACACTAAGGAGAATAGGTGGTTGCGAACGGCTAGGCGAGCAGCAGCGTCACGGGAAAGCCACTGTGAGCGAGTCGCACTGTCAGCTGTGTCGGGAGGGGCGAGAGAGGCGCCAGACGTGCGGTCAAACAGCGAGACACTGTCCCTAGAATCGCGCAGTAAGTACAGCTGCAAGTCATCTAGCCACGCGTCGAATTGTATCGAACGACCCTCTGCATTGAACGAAAGTACACTGAGAGTGGCCATAGCGGGCAGAGCAGTAGAGCGCGCTATTAGCAGGGCAGCACGCAGGCAGGGCAAAGCAGGGCGGTGGCCAGCAGGGCAGCTCGCAGGGAGAGCAGGGCAGGGCGGGAGTCAGCAGGGCAGGGTGGCGCGGCTGTTAGCGGCGCACAGGCAGGGTAGGGCGGCGCGACCAGCAGGGCGGCGTGCAGGCAGGGGCACGTGACGAGCAGTGCAACAGTGCGGGGCAAAGCAGAGTAGCCGCGCGTGCATAGCAGCAGCGCGGAGCAGGGCAGGTGGACGGGGCAGAGCTCACGCGTGTAGGCTGGGCAGGGTAACACTGTGCAGGGCAATGGCAGCAGTGCACCAGCAGTAGAGCAGCAGGAACAGCAAACCGGCGAGGTGTTGGGCCAGTGCAGGAGCGCGGCTGGCAAGGCAGATGCGCACGGGCCTGGCGCGGGCTATAAGGACTGCACGCGGGCTGTACTGGCTGCGCGCGGGCCTGGCGCGGTCTGTATGGGCTGCGTGTGGGCTTGGTGCGGGCCGTACGGGCTGCGTGCGGGCCTTGCGGGGGCTGTAAGGGCTGCGCGCAGGCGGCGCGCTGGCTGTATGGGCTGCGCAAGGGTGGCGCGCGGGCTGTACGGGCTACGCGCATGCGGCTCGCGGGCTAAACGGGCCTGGCGCGGGTGAAACAGACTACGCGCGGCAGGGCAGGGCAACAGGAAGGCACGGGTTTAGGAGGGGAGGAGCATGTTGAGAGAGTTTAGCCAAAGAGGAGAACAAGAACAAGAGGTACACCACCAAGTAGGAACGTAAGATAATGTTGAGTGATGCTACCATTCGCATTCACGTCTGTCTGCCTCCCATCATATGTTCGTGCGTTGCATGCGTGTTGTGAGTGTGTGCAAGAATTTGTGTTTTGTGCGGTTTGGTTTTTCTGAGTGTGTGTGTGTGTGTGAATGTTATTTGGCTTGAGCAGATATCTGAAGTGACTCCTCTGCTCAAGAGCTTTCCGAGGAACCAAGTATCGCTTCAATCGGAGCACGAACAAGAAAGTTACGAACGTTGGAGTTCGTATGCTTTTGATATTTGGTTGTGGTGACTATGGGAAGTTGTGGGGTTGACTCAATATGGGGTACCGACTTTTGAGGGTTGGGAAATTCGTCTTTTCTACTGTAGTTGCTGCCAAATGGTTGGGAGAAACCAAACCAGGCTGGCAAGTGTGGCCAAGTTGGGTTGAGGTGGATTGTGGAGGTTGGGATAGTGACAAAGGTCAAAGTTGGGTTGCCTATGGGGAAGGGAATTGTATGGCATGGGGTTTCCTTGGTTGGGGACTCTCTTGGGACCTTCCCTCTCGTCCTCCTCATCCCTTCCACCTGGTTTAGTGCTACTCCAACTCTCTTGTGTAGTTAATTGTGAACTTTGTGATTGAGTTAAGATTCTATGGCAGCATACCCCCTAGTGCGCCGAAATTGATAGCTCAAGAAATACTTCACCTTTTCGCATGATTCAACTTGGGAATTGTAGCCACGGAGTAGAGCTACAACATATTCGAGTTTGATGAAGTTTTGAACGTGAACTTTCCGTCGACGGCGTTTCTTGTGAACTCGACTTTTCTGTTCAGAAACTAGGCCCAACGATGTTGAGATATTTTGGCTACTAATCTTCATAGACTCCGTCCTTAGTTTCTAACAGATAACTACACTACAGCAAGAACTACATGAAGTTATAACAATATAATTCTGACAAATTACCCTTTAGAGTACATTGCTCGCCTATGTCGTTTCGTATTCTCCGTATTATATATATGAGTCCTATGCCTGGTCTTATTATAATCACTTGAGTAATTTTATATTCACTCTAATTTGAGGTGAACTACTTCCGGTGCATTATCTCTCTGCAAACAACCTGAGATGATCCTTACGTAGAATCGTAACAATTTTCACGACCCAGCAAACGTATGGGATGAGGTGTACGAGTCAAAATGGTGGTTAGAGTGAAAAATGTGGTAACTATTGTGTAAAGTGAGTTGTAAACGTGCTGGACACGCCCTGGATACGTAATATGGAACAGTAGGTATACACATGTTCTGCGATACTTTTGTTGAAATGAACAAACAGGAATGGTTGAACTAACAGTAAAATCAGTACAAGTACCTAACCCTAGAATTGTGTACCCCTATAGGCTAACCCACTGTAGCCTAAACAAGCACAACATATATAATGTTTGACACACCCCCATAGGCGAAGTGGGGGAGAACTAGGGGTCACAAGACCAGTCAAGTAAAGCAAAGCAAAGCAAGCTCAGGGTGGATCACAAAGTCACCACACATTCCGAGCACAAGTTCAAGGCCACAAGGCCAGTTCACATGCAGGAGTACATATATATAAGGCTAGACAAGCAAGAGCAGGTGTATATATATATGTAACAGTACAAGCAAGGTCAAGAGGTGAGCGAGTGAGGCAAGACAGGTACAAGACCCAGCTGGGTGCAGAAGCGCTGATGATCAAAAGGCGCAAGTGCCTTGGAGAAGACATCAGCAGTGTTGGCCTCAGAGGCCACGTACGCAAGCCGCAACTGACCACGCTGCTGTAGCTCACGAGCAAGGAAGTAGCGATGAGCAATGTGCTTTGTTCTGTGCTCCAGTCTCTGCTCTCGACACAAGGCCAGCATGGCCTTGTTGTCTACGTACAGGACTGGAGGAGAACGAGGCGGCTCTCCAAGGTCGGTCAGTAGGTAGGTGAGCCAGCGAAGCTCCTGAGCAGCCATGGCCCCTGCGTAGATCTCAGCCTCACAACTGGAGCCGAGAACAGAAGACGAGCGAGTAGCCCGCCACGAAACAGAGCCGGAACCAAGGCTGAAGGTGTAACCCTGTGACGACCGCTGCGTAGCCTGGTCGTCAGCCCAAGAAGCGTCTGTGTGACCAGTGAGGACCACTGGACTCCGCCCTCCAAGCACTAGCCCCATGCCCGACGTACTGCACAAGTAGCGCAACACCCTCTTCGCTGCAGCCATGTGCTCTGGTCGGTGTCTCCCAGGAGCAACATAGCGTGCAAGAATGCTAAGAGGGTATGCAAGGTCAGGTCGTGTGCAGGTCATCAGGTACATGAGGCAGCCAACAAGCTCTGGGTACGGGCCACTCGACTCTACGGACTCATCCGAAGGCAGAGCTGAGAGCGAGTGGCGAGTAGGCAGAGGAGTGGCCTGAGGCGAGGAGTACGTGAAGCCGAAGCGCTGAAGGACCTGCTGCACCATGTGTGACTGAGTCAGGGTAATGGTGCGCTGTGCTCTGTCCCGGGTGATCTGCAAGCCAAGGTAGCTGCGCAGTTCACCCAGGTCAGTGCACGTGTGTCTCTTCTGTAGCTCAGACTTCACGTAGGCGAGTCCAGCAGTGTCAGGTGTGGCAAAGACCAAGTCGTCGACGTACACGAGGATGTAGAACGGCGGCAGAGAAGTGTCGGTGCATAGAAACAGCGACGGGTCCGCAGTAGAGGGAGCAAACCCAAGAGCCGCAAGCGTAGTCCTCAGTGTGTCGTGCCACTCACGCGGTGCCTGGCGGAGAACGTAGACTGGCCGCCGGAGGCTCCACTGGGTGCCAGGAGGAAAAGTCCCAGTGAAGCCAAGTAGGCGGCGCAGCCAGATCTCCTCGTGCAGGCTGCCCTGCAGGTTGGCAGTGCTGAAGTCAAGAGAGTGTAGCTCGTAGTCACAGTGAGCAGCTACGTGCAGTAGTACCCGAAGAGTGGTCATCTTCGGAGTGGGAGAGAAGGTCTGAAAGTAGTCAACTCCCTGCCGCTGACTGAAGCCACGAGCCACGTAACGCGCCTTGAAGACAGGCGGAGAACCCGGCGGCCGCTTCACCCTGAAAATCCACATGCCACTGACGATGTTCGCCCCAGGAGGGGTGACAGCGTCAACGTAGGTGCCTGTGGACCTTCAGGAAGCCATCTTTGCATCCATAGCTGCCTGCCACTGAGAAGAGTAGGGACCCTCTATCGCCTCCGCGTAAGAGCGCGGAGTCGGGATGTCAAGTGCATCCGGGTCTCCCTCAGGGGTAAGCAGTACGGACACGAGATGAGGTGAAGCAGCGGCCAAGCACTGGAACTCCTCCTGCCTGTCCTCAAGGACGTCCGTGCCAAGGGCACACTCACCCCCGACGGACGGAGGACAGACAGACTCAAGCTCAGCGACAAGACTAGCAGCGTAGTCTAGACGACAGCGAGCAGCAAAGTCGACGAGCTCAGCAACTAGGGCAGACGCGGCAGTGGACTCAAAAGAAGGGTCAGTGACGACAGTAGCAAGGAGACGCGTGACAGTAGGACTGGCAGCACGAAGAGATTCCGACTCCGGGTCGGGAAGAGCAGGAAGAGAGGACTCAGGAGGAGAAGGCAAAGGGGCACGCAGAGGAGCAATGGACGGACGCAGAGACATCCGGTGCATGCCAAGGACAGGAGGAGGACGCTCACGCGAACTGCAACCACTAGTGCGAGCAGTACAGACAGGCGACGCAGGGCGAGAGGCAGGCTCACGAGGCTCAGCAAGACCTCCAGTAGGACCAGTGTAGGGAGAAGGAGCAGGCAGTGGGGAGGCGGGCTGTAACTGTAACCGTGACTAAACAGGCTCTGGACACTCTAAGGGAGGAGGAGGACCGAGAGAAGGCGGGAGACCAAGAACCTGCTGAAGGAGCGGAACGAAGTACGGCCGCTGCCGTGCAGCGACTCCAGAACCAGCAGAGACACCAGCGCCAGGGTCCTCCGCACCAGCAGCCGCTCCAACGCCCGGGTCCTTAGTACCAGCAGCAGCTCCAACGCCCGGGTCCTTAGCACCAGCAGCAGCACCAGCGCCCGGGTCCGCAGCACCAGCCGTAGCTCCAACGCCCGGGTCCGCAGCACCACAAACAGCTCCAACCTCTGGGGCCGCAGCACCAGCAGAACTAGTAGAGTCTCCAGCACCAGTAGCACCACCAGCAGCAGCAGGGTCCGCGACACCAGGCGCGCCACTCCGAAGAGTGCAGCGCCGCTCGTACCTCTCACGGATCCGCTCACGAGAGGGGAGCTCCCGGCTAGGAGGAGAAGCACTAGCACCAGTCCCAGTAGTACGCCTGGCTCCAGAGGTACCTCTCCTGAGGCTGCAGTACTGGACGTACCACTCACGCAGCTGCTCCGAGGAGAGGGCTCCGCCAGGTGTAGGACCCTCAGGGTCAGGACCTCCAGACCCAGAACCCCCAGACTCTGGACTCTGCGGCTCAGCACCCCCAGGCTCAGTACTCCCAGGCTCAGCACCCCCAGGCTCCGCACCCCAAGGCTCAGCACCCCCAGGTTCCGCACCCCCAGGCTCCGCACCCCCAGGCTCTGCACCCTCAGGCTCCGCACCCCCAGGCTCCGCACCCCCAGGCTCCACACCCCCAGGCTCCGCACCCCCAGGCTCGGCACCCCCAGGCTCCGCACCCACAGCAGGACGAGAGTCGACAGCTACCTCAACAGGCTCAACCGGGTCTACCTGAGACACACCTGAGGGAGCGGCACCCTGAGGGGGGAGGGGTCTACGACAGCAGCACCTGGCGCGAGGAAGAGAGGCGGGGGGGGGGAGCGGGGCAGTGCAGTAGGAGAAGAGGCGGTAGTAGGGGACGGACTCGTCAAAAGTGACGTCCTGAGAGGGCAAGACTTGGCGCGAGGTGGCGTGGTAAAACTGCCAACCAGACGCATCCGGGACAAAGCCGAGGAAGACGCAGGGAACAGCACGGGAGGAGAGCTTGTCCGCAGACGTATCGCGGACAAAAGCTCGAGATCCCCCGACCCGAAAACCCGACGCATCGCCAACCTCCCCCGTCCACAGCAGTGTGGGCGAGGTCTCCGGCAATGAGACACGGGGCCAGAGGTTGAGCTGATGCGCAGCGTACCGGACCGCAAACGGCCACAGAAAGTGGGGGGCAGCCGCATGGATCAAGGAGGTACGGGCGACCTCCATGACCAGGCCAATGCGGCGCTCTGCAATCCCATTCTGCTGTGGAGAGGCCGGAAGCGTGAACGACTGCTCAATGCCGTGCTCAGCACAGTAGGCTGCCAAGAGGTTGGAGGAGAACTCACCACCTCTGTCAGAGTGCAAGCGCAGGACAGGAAAGTCCGAGTGGAAACGCTCGCTGAGCTGGAGACGGGCTCTGCGGATCCAAGGGATCAAGACATTAGGGACCTCACCCTTGGTGCGCAAGGGGAAGACCGTGGTGTAGCGCGAGTAGTCGTCAACAACTATCATGAAGTACCTCTCCTGACCCTGACCACGGCCGCGGGCTGGGCCCCACACGTCCATGTGGAGTGTCTGCAAGGGAGCAGTCGTCGGGGGAAACGAGGAGGAGTGAGGAGCGGCGCGCTGCCGCCCCTCGACGTAGGGAAGACAGGGAGGAGCAGGCGAGGGTGGGAGGGGAGGGAGGACTCTGGGAAGACCGGAGACAAGGTACCGGGAGTGCATGGCACGAAGCCGCTGCACAGACGGGTGGCCGAGTCGGTGGTGCCAGAGGACAGTCTCATGCGCCAGAGAGCGACACGAGGAGGGGGCAGACAGCTGACCAGACACGGACGCAGACGCAGACGCAGCGACATGAGGGGACTCAGTGGTCAGTGTGTACAGGTCCGACCCTGGCTGCCGAGTGAAGGTAGCCAAGTGGCGGCCCGTACGAGCACACGTGCAGTGTGTCACGCGCTCGTAGGCAGGGGTGAACTGGTGAACACCCCCGTCCTGGAGTGCACTACCTGCCACCAAGTTCATAGAGAACGAGGGGAGGTGGAGACCTGACAGTGTGCCCGACGAGACCGCAGGACAGGGAAGGACAGTAAAAGAGGTCGCAATGACCGGACCCCCAGAGGGGTCAGCGAGGGAGACAGCAACTGGCCGAGCAAGTGGCTCAAGGGCGGTGCGGTCACGAAAGAAGCAGCGAGAAGCATCTGAGTCCAGTGTGAAGGTGTGCTGTGCTGCCGTCGACTCAGTACCAGGGGGGGCAGATGCACAAGCACCTAGAGCACCTGCTTCACCAGCACCTGGGGTAGCAGACACGCGAGTACCTGGAGCGGCAGACGCACTAGTCCTAATGCCCGGGTCGGGCGGCACACACAGGTACTCAGCACCCTCTCCACAAGTAGACATCACATACATAGCAGTGAGAATAACATCAAAGTCTAGAGCATAGATATCAATCCCCTTCTTCAGGAGATCAACCCAGCAGGGCAGCTCAGTGGCCTGAGGGAACTGAACACGCCAAGCGTCGTTGAGACGAGCGAAGCAGCGCTGTGTGGCGTGAGGTCCCCCACACGGCTGACCAGTGCGGTCACCAGTGCGAATGACGTACGTGCAGCTAAGACCACCCCCACCCCCGTGCTGAGAGTACCACTCACGGACCTCCTGGGGCGACGGAGTGTGCTGCTGGCCCTGGCCACCGCCAGCGCCTCCACGACCACCACCGCCGCCGCCACCTCCTCGACCACCCCAACCCCTGCCGCCGCCGCGTCCACCGCCACCCCCGCCACCGCCTCTGCCCCTGCCACCTCCCCCGCCGCTGCCGCCACCACCCCCATCGCTGCCACTAGCCCCTCCAGTCGCGCCACCACCCCCACCGCCGCCACCGCCCCCACCACCGCCTCCCCCGCTGTCACCGCCACCGCCCTTGCCCCCTTTGCCCTTGCCGCTGCGGCGCCCGCTCGAAGCAGACGCAGTGCCGACCTTCTCAGCACCAAGGAGGTCGACAGCAGCAGCAGAGGCGACAGAGGGAAGAAGGGGGGAAGGAGAACACCCCTCAAAGAACGGGGTACGGGGGTCGCCACGAGAGGCACCTACAGTGACTATGCTAGCCTCAGCTGCAAGGAGTTCCTTCTCGAGGAGGGCAATGGTGAGCTCAGTGGGACAGCGAGCTAGGAAGTGGTCCCTGACTGAGCGCAGAGTGTCAGGGAGGCGGGTGACTAGGTGGTAGAGAGTGAGCCAGAGTGGGGGTGGGTTCTTGGCAAGGAACTCATCAGGCATGGCGGCGCGGAAGCGAGCCTCACTAGTGCGTAGGTGCGTAATGAGGTCAGCGACTGTGTGGAAAGAGGCTAAGTCGGGGAACAGGTAGGGAAGAGAGACGGCTTAGTGCGGCAGAGGCCGGTGAGGAGTAGCGGGCAACGACAGCAGTGTACAGTGCCTGTGCAGTCTTGTGCTGGCCAAAGTGCTCGCGCTCATCTATCGGCAGGGAGTTGCGAATAGCGAAGCGAGCGTGGGCGTCACGAGTTTGCCACTGTGAGCGGGCAGTGCTGTCAGCAGTAGCAGCAAGAGCAGGAGCATGGCCTAGGGCGTGATCGTACAGTGAGATGTCCTCCTTGGCAGTGAGCTGTAGGAAGAGGTGTAGGTCATCTAGCCAGGTTTCGAACTTCACTGGGCGGCCCTCAGCATCGAAAGCCAGCACAGGAGGGCTAGCCATAGCAGTAGTAGGAGTAATAGTAGTAGGGGCACCCCAAAAACGTAGGCAGTGCGACTCAGGTAGGGCGGCTCGGTCCAGTACGGGCGGCGCGGCTCAGTTCAGGTAGGGCGGCGCGGCTCGGGAAGGGCGGCGCGGCTAGGTTTGGGCGGCGCGGCTCGGTTTGGGCTGGGCGGCTCGGTTCGGGCGGCTCGGTTCGGGCGGCTCAGTTCGGGCTGGGCGGCTCGGTTCGGGCTGCTCGGGTCGGGCGGCTCGTTTTAGGGGGGGGGGGCGTTCGGGGCCTCTAGGGGCGAGCGCGGGGCCGTAAGGGGCCGCTAAGGGCGAGCGCGGGGTCGATCGGGGCCTCTAGGGGCGAGCGCGGGGCCGTAAGGGGACGCTAAGGGCGAGCGCGGGGCCCTTCGGGGCCTCTAGGGGCGAGCGCGGGGCCGTCAGGGGCCGCTAAGGGCGAGCGCGGGGCCGTTCGGGGCCTCTAGGGGCGAGCGCGGGGCCGTAAGGGGCCGCTAAGGGCGAGCGCGGGGCCGACGGGGGCCTCTATGGAGGTGAGCGCGGGGCCGACGGGGCCGTTAGGGGCGATCGCGGGGCCGACAGGGTCGCTAAGGGGCGAGCGCGGGGCCGTAAGGGGCGAGCGCGTGGGCCGACGGGGCCTTAAGGGGCGGCGCGCGAGTCGCTAAGGGGCGGGTCGCGGGTCGCGGGGCCTTAGGGGGCCGTAATAAAAAGGGGCCCTAGGGCGCAGTTAGGTAGGTAGGTAGGTAGGTAGTGGTGGGCCCTAAAAAAAAGGTCCTAGCGAAGGACCTGCTCTATACCATGTTGAAATGAACGAACAGGAATGGTTGAACTAACAGTGAAATCAGTACAAGTACCTAACCCTAGAATTGTGTACCCCCTATAGGCTAACCCACTGTAGCCTAAACAAGCACAACATATATAATGTTTGACAACTTTCACGCTCTAAAACTCCCAGACTGCATGAAAAAATGCCTAAGGGGATGTGAAATTACCCGTAAGAAAAAATGGCATCTAATTTTACACTCAAACCGCAGATGAGATGTGCCAACATGGACTGAAATGTTATGAGTATTATTAAAATATTTGCCATCCAGTGTACAACCACCACGTCAGAATTCGGCATGGGCACAATCAGAACCAACTAGAAACAAGTCTTCGCCACAGTCAAAAGAAAATGTCACATAAGTATCATCCCTTCAAGGGTCACATAAGATGTACCCCTCTACCAGACGCAGGAGAGAGATATATGTTGATACAAATATGATGTGAATATTTCAAACAAGGAACTTCAATATTTTCAGAATGCAAAACCCAACTCAACACACAGCGTGCAGTATAAAGGGCAATTTTTTTGCCGAAATGGCCTAATGTCCCACTGTGTTTCGACTGATCAGCGGCCCATGGTTGCGCCGAGGACGTCGAAGTCTGGTGTAAAATTACACGGTGTAAAAGCAACGCAGACTAGGTGTATCAGAGGACAATCCTATGAAGAAATGAGGAATGAATGAACTAGCACAACGTTGGGTACAAGTAGGAAACCCTAGGAAACTGTAACCCATAGTGTCTACCCCACTATAGCCTAGACAAGCTATATAATATGAGTTTGACACACCCCCATAGGCAAAGTGGGGGAGAACAAGAGGTCACAAGACCAGTCAAGCAAAGCAAAGCAAGCTCAGGGTGGATCAGAACGTCACCACACAGTCCGAGCACAAGAGCAAGGCCAAAAAAGGCCAGTTCACATGCAAGATCATATATAAAGGTAAACAAGCAAGGGCAGGAATAGAAAGATCACAGTACAAGCAAGGTCAAGAAGTGAGCAAGTGAGGCCAAGTAGGGACAAGACCTAGCATCGTACAGAAGCGCTGATGATCACAAAGCGGAAGTACCTTGGTGAAGATATCAGCAGTGTTGGCCTCAGAGGCCACGTAAGCAAGACGCAGCTGACCACGCTGCTGCAGCTCACGAGCAAGGAAGTAGCTAAGAGCAATGTGCTTCGTTCTGTGCTCCAGTCTGTGCTCCCGACACAAGGCCAGCATGGCCAGGTTGTCTACGTACAGAACTGGAGGAGAACGAGGCGGCTCTCCTAAGTCACTCAGCAGGTAGGTGAGCCAGCGTAGCTCCTGTGCAGCCATTGCCCTCGCGTAGATCTCAGCCTCATAGCTGGAGGTGAGAACAGAAGACGAGCGGGTAGACCACCACGAAACAGAGCCGGAGCCAAGGCTGAAGGTGTAACCCTGTGACGACCGCTGTGTAGCCTGGTCGTCAGCCCAAGAAGCGTCTGCGGGACCTGTGAGGACCACTCGACGTCGCCCTCCAAGTACTAGCCCCATGCCCGACGTACTGCACAAGTAGCGCAACACCCTCTTCGCTGCAGCCATGTGCTCTGGTCGGTGTCTCCCTGGAGCAACATAGCGTGCCAAGATGCTAAGAGGGTATGCAAGGTCAGGTCGAGTGCAGGTCATCAGGTACATGAGGCAACCAACAAGCTCTGGGTACGGGCCACTCGGCTCTACGGACGCATCCGAAGGCAGAGCTGAGAGCGAGTGGCGAGTAGACAGAGGAGTGGCCTGAGGCGAGGAGTACGTGAAGTCGAAGCGCTGAAGGACCTACTGCACCATGTGTGACTGAGTCAGGGTAATGGTGCGCTGTGCTCTGTCCCGGGTGATCTGCAAGCCAAGGTAGCTGCGCAGTTCACCCAGGTTTGTGCACGTGTGTCTCTTCTGCAGCTCGGACTTCACGTGGGCTAGTCCAGCAGTGTCAGCTGTGGCAAAGAGCAAGTCGTCGACGTACATGAGGATGTAGAACGGCGGCAAAGAGGTGTCGGTGCGCAGAAACAGCGACGGGTTGGCAGTAGAAGGAGCAAACCCAAGAGCCGCAAGTGTAGTCCTCAGTGTGTCGTGCCACTCACGGGGCGCCTGGCGGAGACTGTAGTCTGGCCGCCGTAGGCTCCACTGGGTACAAGGGGGAAACGACCCAGTGAAGCCAGGTGGGCGGCGCAGCCAGATCTCCTCGTGCAGGCTGCCCTGCAGGAAAGCTGTGCTGAATTCTGGAGAGTGAAGCTCGTAGTCGCGCTGAGCGGCTATGTGCAGCAGCACCCAAAGAGTGGTCATCTTCGGGGTGGGAGAGAAGGTCTGAAAGTAGTCAACTCCCTGCCGCTGACTGAAGCCTCGAGCCACGTAACGCGCCTTGAAGACAGGAGGAGAACCCGGCAGCCGCTTCACCCTAAAAATCCACATGCCACTGACGATGTTCGCCCCAGGTGGGGGAACCTCGTCGACGTAGGTGCCTGTGGACTTCCAGGAAGCCATCTCTGCGTCCATGGCTGACTGCCACTGAGAGGAGTAGGGATCCTCGATCTCCTCAGCGTACAATCGAGGAGTCGGGATGTCTGGTGCATCCAGGTCTCCCTTTGGGGCAATCAGCGTGGACACGAGATGAGGCAAAGCAGCAGCAAAACACTGGAACTCCTCCTGCCTGTCCTCAAGGACGTCTGTGCTTAGAGCACACTCACCCCCGACAGACGGAGGGCAGACAGACGCAGACTAAGCAACGAGACTAGCAGCGTAGTCTAGACGACAGCGAGCAGCAAAGTCGATAAGCTCAGCAACTAAGGCAGACGTAGCAGTGGACTCAAAGGAAGGGTCAGTGACAGCAGTAGCCAGGAGACGCGTGACAGTAGGACTGGCAGCACGAAGAGAGTCAAACTCCGGGTCAGCAAGAACAGGAAGAGAGGACTCTGGAGGAGACGGCAACGGGACATGCAGAGGAGCAGTGGACGGACGCAGTGCCATCTGGTGTGTGCCTGGGACCACAGGAGGACGCGGACGCGGAGCACGACGACTAGTGCGAGCAGCACGAACAGGCAACGCAGGACGAGACGCAGGCTCACGACGCTCAGCAAGACCTCTAGTAGGACCAGTGTAGGGAGGAGGAGCAGGCAGTGGGGAGGCGGGCTGTAACTGAGACTGCGTTTGGACAGGCTGTGGACACTCTAAGGGAGGAGCAGGACCAGTAGAGGGCGGGAGACCAAGAACCTGCTCAAGGAGCGGAACGAAGTACGGCCTCGGCCGCGCAGCGCCTCCAGAACCAGCGGGGACAGCACCAGCATCCCCAGAGGCAGCACCAGCGCCATGTCAAACATTATATATATGTTGTGGTTGTTTAGGCTACAGTGGGTTAGCCTATAGGGGGTACACAATTCTAGGGTTAGGTACTTGTACTCATTTCACTGTTAGTTCATCCATTCCTGTTCAGTTATTCCAACATGGTATAGAGCAGGTCCTTCCTAGGACCGAAATTTTTAAGGGCCCACCACTACCTACCTACTTATCTACCTACCTACTTGCGCCCTAGGGCGCCTCGGCTTTGTCACGCCCCTAGAGGCCCCCCCTTGACGGCCCCGCGCGTACCTACCTAGCGGCCCCTAAAGGCCCCGTCGACCCCGCGCTAGCCCCGTTCAGGCCCCGTCGGCCCCGCACTAGCCCCGTTCAGGCCCCGTCGGCCCCGTGCTAGCCCCGTTCAGGCCCCGTCGGCCCTGCGCTAGCCCCGTTCTGGCCCCGTCGGCCCCACGCCAGCTGTCCCTAGAGGCCTCGTCGGCCCCGTTCAGGCCCCGTCGGCCCCGCACTAGCCCCGATCAGGCCCCGTCGGCCCCGCGCTAGCCCCGTTCAGGCCCCGATCGGCCCCGCGCTCGCCTCTCTAGGGCCCCAAACAGCCCCGCCGACCCCGCGCCCGCCGTCTCTAGAGGCCCCAACCGGCCCCGTGCCCACCGTCCCTAGAGGCCCCGAGCGACCCGTTCCCGCCGCAGCCCGCGACCGAACCGAGCCGCGCGACCCGAGCCGCGCGCTCCGAGCCGAGCCGCGCGCCCCGAGCCGAGCCGCGCGACCCAGCCGAACCGCGCCGCCCTGCCCTAACTGATCCGTCCTAACTGCTTCTCCTACTGCTACTACTGCTATTTCTGCTGTTCCTATGGCTAGCACACAGGTTCTCCTGTTCGATGCAGAGGGCCGCCCTGTGAAGTTTGACACCTGGCTCGACGACCTGCACCTCTACCTACAGCTCACAACCAAGGATGACATCTCACTGTACGATCACGCCCTCGGCCATGTCACTGCCCCTGCTGCTACTGTTGACAGCACTGCTCGCTCACAGTGGCAGACTCGTGATGCCCACGCTCGCTTCGCAATTCGCAACTCCCTGCCGATAGACGAACGCGAACACTTTGGCCAGCACAAGACTGCACAGGCACTTTACACAGCTGTAGTTGCTCGCTACTCCTCACCTGCCTCTGCCGCACTAGGCCGTCTCTCCCTCCCCTACCTGTTTCCCGACCTGGCCTCTTTTCCCACAGTTGCTGACCTCATCACACACCTCCGTACTAGTGAGGCCCGCTTCCGTGCCGCCATGCCTGCTGAGTTCCTTGCCACGCACCCCCCTCCACTCTGGCTCACTCTCTACCACCTAGTCACCCGCCTCCCTGACACACTGCGTGCTGTCAGGGACCACTTCCTAGCTCGCTGCCCCACTGAGCTCACCATTGCCCTCCTCGAGAAGGAACTACTTGCAGCCGAGACTAGCATAGTCGCTGTAGGTGCCTCTCGTGGCGACCCTCGTACCCCGTTCTTTGAGGGGTTTTCTCCTTCCCCCCTTCTTCCCTCTGTCGCCTCTGCTGCTGCTGTCGACCTTCTTGGTGCTGAGAAGGTCGGCACTGCGTCTGCCTCTAGCGGGCGCCGCAGCGGCAAGGGCAAAGGGGGCAAGGTTGGTGGCGGTGACGGTGGGGGAGGCGGCGGTGGGGGCGGTGGAGGCGGTGGGGGTGGTGGCTCGGCTGGAGGGGCGAGTGGTAGCGTTGGGGGTGGTGGCGGCAGCGGCGGGGGAGGTGGCAGGGGCGGAGGCGGTAGTTGGGGTGGCGGTGGACGAGGCGGCGGCAGGGGTTGGGGTGGTCGAGGAGGTGGCAGCGGTGGTGGTGGCCGTGGAGGCGCTGGCGGTGGCCAGGGCCAGCAGCACACTCCTTCGCCCCAGGAGGTCTGTGAGTGGTACTCTCAGCACGGGGGTGGGGGTGGTCTTAGCTGCACGTACGTCATTCGCACTGGTGACCGCACTGGTCAGCAGTGTGGACGACCGCACGCCACACAGCGCTGCTTCGCTCGTCTCGACGACGCTTGGCGTGTTCAGTTCCCTCAGGCCACTGAGCTGCCCCGCTGGATTGATCTCCTGAAGAAGGGGATTGATATCTATGCTCTAGACTTTGATGCTATTCTATCTGCTATGTATGTGATGTCTACTAGTGGAGAGGGTGCTGAGTACTTGTGTGTGCCGCCCGACCCGGGCATTAGGGCCAGTACGTCTGCCGCTCCAGGTCCTAGCGTGTTGGCTACCCCAGGTGCTGGTGAGGCATCTGCTCTAGGTGCTTGTGTGTCTGCCCCCCTTGGTACTGAGTCGACTTCAGCACTGCACACCTTCACACTGGACTCAGGTGCTTCTCGCTGCTTCTTTCGTGACCGCACTGCCCTTGAGCCGCTTGCTCGGCCAGTTGCTGTCTCCCTTGCTGACCCCTCTGGGGGTCCGGTCATTGCGACCTCTTTTACTGTCCTTCCCTGTCCTGCGGTCTCGTCGGGCACACTGTCAGGTCTCCACCTCCCCTCGTTCTCTACGAACTTGGTGGCAGGATGTGCACTCCAGGACGGGGGTGTTCACCAGTTCACCCCTGCCTACGAGCGCGTGACACACTGTACGTGTGCTCGTACGGGCCGTCACTTGGCTACCTTCACTCGGCAGCCAGGGTCGGACCTGTACACACTGACTACTGAGTCCCCTCAGGTAGCTGCGTCTGCGTCCGCGTCAGGTCAGCTGTCGGCCCCCTGCTCGTGTCGCTCTCTAGCACACGAGACTGTCCTCTGGCACCACCGCCTTGGCCACCCGTCTGTGCAGCGGCTTCGTGCCATGCACTCCCGGTACCTTGTGTCTGGCCTGCCTAGGGTCATTCCTCCCCTCCCGCCCTCCCCTGCTCCTACCTGTCTCCCCTGTGTCGAGGGACGTCAGCGCGCCGCTCCTCACTCCTCCTCGTTTCCCCCGACGACTGCTCCCTTGCAGACGCTCCACATGGACGTGTGGGGCCCAGCCCGCGGCCGTGGTCAGGGTCAGGAGAGGTACTTCCTGATAGTTGTTGACGACTACTCGCGCTACACCACGGTCTTCCCCTTGCGCACCAAGGGTGAGGTCCCTGATGTCTTGATCCCTTGGATCCGCAGAGCCCGTCTCCAGCTCAGCGAGCGTTTTCACTCGGACTTTCCTGTCCTGCGCTTGCACTCTGACAGAGGTGGTGAGTTCTCCTCCGACCTCTTGGCAGCCTACTGTGCTGAGCACGGCATTGAGCAGTCATTCACGCTTCCGGCCTCTCCACAGCAGAATGGGGTTGCGGAGCGCCGCATTGGCCTGGTCATGGAGGTCGCCCGTACCTCCTTGATCCATGCGGCTGCCGCCCACTTTTTGTGGCCGTTTGCGGTACGGTACGCTGCGCATCAGCTCAACCTCTGGCCCCGTGTCTCCTTGCCGGAGACCTCGCCCACCCTGCTGTGGACGGGGGAGGTTGGCGATGCGTCGCGTTTCCGGGTCTGGGGATCTCAAGCTTTTGTCCGCGATACGTCTGCGGACAAGCTCTCCTCCCGTGCTGTTCCCTGCGTCTTCCTCGGCTTCGTCCCGGACGCGTCTGGTTGGCAGTTTTACCACGCCACCTCGTGCCGTGTCTTGCCCTCTCAAGACGTCACTTTTGACGAGTCCGTCCCCTACTACCGCCTCTTCCCCTACCGCACTGCCCCGCTCCCCCCCCCGCCTCTCTTCCTCGCGCCAGGTGCTGCTGTCGCAGACCCCCTCCCCCCTCAGGGTGCCGCTCCCTCAGGTGTGTCTCAGGTAGACCCGGTTGAGCCTGTTGAGGTAGCTGTCGACTCTCGTCCTCCTGGGGGTGTGGAGCCTGGGGGTGTGGAGCCTGGGGGTGTGGAGCCTGGGGGTGTGGAGCCTGGGGGTGTGGAGCCTGGGGGTGCTGAGCCTGGGAGTGTGGAGCCTGGGGGTGTGGAGCCTGGGGGTGCTGAGCTTGGGGGTACCGAGCTTCGGGGTGCTGAGCCGCAGAGTCCAGAGTCTAGGGGTTCTGGGTCTGGAGGTACTGGGCCTGGGAGTCCTACACCTGGAGGAGCCCTCTCCTCGGAGAAGCTACGTGAGTGGTACTTACAGTACTGCAGCCTCAGGAGAGGTGCTGCTCGAGCCAGGCGTGCTGCTGGGACTGGTGCTAGTGCTTCTCCTCCTGTTCGGGAGCTCCCCTCCCGTGAGCGGATCCGTGAGTGGTACGAGCGGCGCTGCACTCTTCGGAGTGGCGTGCCTCGTGTTGCGGACCCCGCTGTCGTGGGAGCTGCTGCTGGTGCTGAGGACCCAGGTGTTGGAGCTGCTGCTGGTGCTGCGGACCCAGGTGTTGGAGCTGCTGCTGGTGCTGCAGACCCGGGCGTTGGAGCTGCTGCTGGTACTGAGGACCCAGGTGTTTGAGCTGCTACTGGTGCTGCAGACCCGGGCGTTGGAGCTGCTGCTGGTGCTGAGGACCCGGGCGTTGGAGCTGCTGCTGGTGCTGCAGACCCAGGTGTTGGAGCTGCTGCTGGTGCTGCGGACCCGGGCGTTCGAGCTGCTGCTGGTGCTGCGGACCCTGGTGCAGGTGTCCCTACTGGCTCTGGTGTCGCTGCACGGTCCCGGCCGTACTTCGTTCCGCTCCTTCAGCAGGTTCTTGTTCAGCTCCCTCCTCCTTGTCCTCCTCCCTCCTTAGCGTGACCTCCGTCTGTCCAGCTGCAGTCGCAGTTGCCGTCTGCCTCCTCTCTCCCTGGTCCTGCTCCTTACACTGGTCCGACTGGAGGTCTTACTGAGCGTCTTGAGCCTGAGTCTCGTCCTGTGTCGCCTGAGTCTCGTCCTGAGTCGCCTGTCCGCACTGCTCTCTCTAGTAGTCGTGTCCAGCGTCAGCGTCTTCCTACTGTCCCAGGCACTCACCGGATGGCGCTTCGTCCATCCACTGCTCCACAGTGTGTCCCACTGCCGTCTCCTCCTGCTTCCTCTCTTACTGCTCTTGTTGACCCTGCGTCAGACTCTCTTCGTGCTACCAGTCCTACTGTCACGCGTCTTCTGGCTACTATTGTCACTGACCCTTCCTTTGAGTCTGCTGCTGCGTCTGCCTTAGTTGCTGAGCTTGTCGACTTTGCTGCCACTTGTCGTCTAGACTACGCTGCTAGCTTGGTTGCTGAGTCTGAGTCTGTCTGTCCTCCGTCCGTCGGGGGTGAGTGTGCTCTTGGCACTGACGTCCTTGAGGACAGCCAGGAGGAGTTTGAGTGCTTTGCTGCCGCTTTGCCCCATCTCGTGTCCATGCTTGTTGCCCCTGAGGGAGACCCGGATGCACCAGACATCCCGACCCCACGCTCTTACGCACAGGCGATGGCCGGTCCCTACTCCTCTCAGTGGCAGTCGGCCATGGACACAGATATGGCTTCCTGGAAGTCCACAGGCACCTACGTCGACGAAGTTCCCCTACCTGGGGCGAACATCGTCAGTGGCATGTGGATTTTCAGGGTGAAGCGGCCGCCGGGCTCTCCGCCTGTCTTCAAGGCGCGTTACGTTGCACGAGGCTTCAGTCAGCGCGAGGGAGTTGACTTCTTGCAGACCTTCTCCCCGACCCCGAAGATCACCACTCTTCCGGTTCTGCTGCACGTCGCCGCTCTGCGTGACTACGAGCTCCACTCGCTTGACTTCAGCACTGCTTTCCTACAGGGCAGCCTGCACGAGGAGATCTGGCTGCGCCGTCCACCTGGCTTCACTGGGTCGTTCCCTCCTGGTACCCAGTGGAGCCTCCGACGGCTAGTCTACGGTCTCCGCCAGGCGCCTCGTGAGTGGCACGACACACTGAGGACTACGCTTGCGGCTCTTGGGTTCGCGCCTTCTACTGCTGACCCGTCGCTGTTTCTACGCACCGACACCTCACTGCCGTCGTTCTACGTCCTTGTGTACGTCGACGACTTGGTCTTTGCTACTGCTGACACTGTGGCACTCGCCCACGTGAAGTCGGAACTGCAGAAGAGACACACGTGCACAGACCTGGGTGAACTGACAAGCTATCTTGGCTTGCGGATCACCCGGGACAGAGCACGCCGCACCATCACCTTGACTCAGTCACACATGGTGCAGCAGGTCCTTCAGCGCTTCGACTTCACGTACTCCTCGCCTCAGCCCACTCCTCTGCCTACCGGTCACTCGCTCTCAGCTCTGCCTTCGGATGAGTTCGTAGAGTCGAGTGGCCCGTATCCAGAGCTTGTGGGTTGCCTCATGTACCTGATGACCTGCACTCGACCTGACCTTGCATACCCTCTCAGCATTCTTGCACGCTATGTCGCTCCCGGTCGTCACCAGAAGGAGCACATGGATGCAGCTAAGAGGGTGTTGCGCTACTTGTGCAGTACGTCGGGCATGGGGCTAGTGCTTGGAGGGCGAGTCCCAGTTGTTCTCACTGGGCACTCAGACGCTTCTTGGGCAGACGACCAGGCTACTCAGCGGTCGTCTCAGGGCTACTCCTTCAGTCTTGGCTCTGGTTCAGTTTCTTGGCGTTCTACTCGCTCTTCTTCTGTTCTCAGCTCCAGTTGTGAGGCTGAGATCTACGCCACAGCCATGGCGGCCCAGGAGCTACGCTGGCTCACCTACTTGCTGACCGACCTTGGAGAGCAGCCTCGTTCTCCTCCAGTGCTGTACGTCGACAACAAGGCAGCCATTGCCTTGTGTGAGGAGCACAGACTGGCGCACAGAACGAAGCACATTGCTCTGCGGTACTTCCTTGCTCGAGAGCTGCAGCAGCGTGGTCAGCTTCGCCTGCGTTACGTGGCCTCTGAGGCCAACACTGCTGATGTGTTCACCAAGGCACTTCAGCCTTGTGACCATCAGCGCTTCTGCACTCTTCTAGGCCTTGTGCCTACTGTACCTCACTTGCTTACTTCTTGAGTCTGTTTGTACTGTGATCTCTATATATATATACCTGCATGTTTACTCTTGATAGGTTGTGATCCTTGTACCTTTTGCTCTATTATAAACCTGCATGTGAACTGGTCTTGTGACCACTTGCTTGTGCTCGGAATTTGTGTGGTATCCTTGAGATCCACCCTGAGCTTGTTTTGCCTTGCTTGCCTTGACTGGTCTTGTGACCCCTAGTTCTCCCCCACTTTGCCTATGGGGGTGTGTCAAACATTATATATATGTTGTGGTTGTTTAGGCTACAGTGGGTTAGCCTATAGGGGGTACACAATTCTAGGGTTAGGTACTTGTACTCATTTCACTGTTAGTTCATCCATTCCTGTTCAGTTATTCCAACACGCCAGCAGTACCTCCAGCTCCAACAGCGCCAACTCCAGCACCCTCAGACGCACCAGCGCCAGCAGAACCACCAGCGCCAGCAGAACCACCAGCCCTTACACCCCCAGCAGCTCCAGCTCCAGTAGCTCCAGCAGCACCAACTCCAGTAGGACCGGCAGCTCCAGTACCGCCAGCAGTTCCAGCAGTACCTCCAACAGCACCCCCAGTCCCAGCAGCCCTAGTACCGCCAGTACGAGCACCTCCGGGACCAGCCGCAACAGTAGTACCTCCAGCTCCAGCAGCACGGCTCCGGCGCCGGGCAAACCACTCGCGCAGCTTCTGCGGAGGAAGTGGCTCCCGCCTCGATGAAGCACCGCGAGAGGCCACACGAGCAGACCCAGCACCCCCAGGCTCCGCACCCCCAGGCTCAGAACCCCCAGGCTCAGCACCCCCAGACTCAGCACCCCCAGGCTCAGCACCCCCAGACTCAGCACCCCCAGGCTCCGCACCCTCAGACTCGGCACCCGCAGGCACAGCACCTCTAGCAGCACCAGAGTCAACAGCTACCTCGACAGGCTCGACTGCGTCTACCTGGGACACACCTGACAGGGCAGGACCCTGAGGGGGGAGGGGGTCTACCGGGGGAGGACCTGGCGCAAGGAAGAGCGGCGGCGGGGGAAGGGGCGCAGTGCGGTAGGGGAAGAGACGGTAGTAAGGCACCGACTCGTCAAAGGTGACGTCCTGGGAGGACAGAATGCGGCGCGAGGTGGGGTGGTAAAAATGCCACCCAGGCGCGTCAGGGGGGAAGCCAAGGAAGACGCAGGGAACAGCAAGGGGGGACAGCTTGTCCGCAGACAAGTCGCGGACAAACGCCCGAGATCCCCAGACCCGAAACGCAGACGCATCGCCAACCTTCCCCGTCCACCGCAAGGTGGGGGAGGTCTCAGGCAAGGAGACCCGGGCTGAAGGTTGAGCTGATGCGCTGCGTACTGAACCGCAAATGGCCACAGAAAATGGGGGGCAGCCGCATGAATCATGGACGTACGAGCGACGTCCATGACCATGCCAATGTGGGGCTCAGCAATCCCATTTTACTGTGGAGAGGCCGGAAGCGTGAAGGTCTTACGGATGCCCTGTGCACGACAGAAGGCTCCAAGACGGGCAGAGGAAAACTCCCCGCCTCTGTCAGAGTGCATACGCAGAACAGGAAAGTCCGAGCCGAAACTCTCTCTGAGCTGGAGACAAGCTGCGCAGATCCAGTCAATCAACACCTCAGTGACGTCACCCTTGTTGCGCAAGGGGAAGACTGTGGTGTAACGCGAGTAGTCGTCAACCACCAACAGGAAGTAACGCTCGTGCCCCTGTCCACGGACGCGGGCGGGGCCCCACACGTCCATGTGAAGAGTCTGCAGCGGAGCCTCTGTCGGAGGAAACTCGGAGGAGTGAGGGGCGGCGCGCTGTCGCCCCTCGACGCAGGGGACGCAGGTAGGGGCAGGCCCCGGAGGTAGGGGAGGGAGAGACCGGGGGAGACCAGAGACAAGGACACGGGAGGCCATGCCTCGGAGACGAGGCAGGGAGGGGTGACCAAGGCGGTGGTGCCAAAGGAGAGTCTGGTGGGACAGGAGACGACACGAGCAGGGAGCAGACTCAGGACCAGACCTGGACGCTGCAGCAAACACCTGACTCGACGCAGCTACCTGACCAGACACAGCAGTCGGAGGAGACTCAGTAGTAAGTGTGTACAGGCTCGACCCCGGCCGACGGGTGAACGTGGCCAAGTGTCGGCCTGTCCGAGCACACGTGCAGTGGGTCACCCGCTGACTCGCAGGAGTGAACTGGTCAACCCCCCTATCCTGTAGATCAGCTCCACTCACCAAGTTTGTAGAGAACGAGGGGAGGTAGAGACCTGACAGGGTGCCAGAGGGGGTTGCCGCGCACGGTAAGACAGTGGAGAAGCTAGCAAGGACTGGACCCCCAGAGGGGTCCGCCAGGGAGACCGCAACCGTCCGAATAAGCGGCGTAAGCGTGGTGCGGTCTCGAAAGAAGGAGCGGGAAGCACCCGAGTCAAGGGTGAAGGTGTGTAAGGCCTGAGCTGACGTGGTACCTGAGAGAGCAAACTCACCAGCACCTGGGGCAGCACACGCACTAGCACCTAGAGCAGCAGCCTCACCAGCACCTAGAGCAGCAGACTGGATACCGGGGTCAGGCGGCACACACAGGTGACAGACTCCCTCGGCACTAGTAGACAATGCATACATTGCAGTGAGAATAGCATCATAGTCAAGAGCAAAGATATCTACCCTCTGCCTAAGCAGCTCCACCCAGTCGGGGAGCTCAGCGTCGTCGCCAAACTCTGTACGCCAAGCGTCGCTCAGACGGGCGAAGCAGCGGGACTCTGTGTGACCACGCGTCCTGCAAGACTGACCAGTCTGGACGCCCGTGCTAATAACGTACGGGCAGCAAGCAGTACTCAGCGACCCTCCACTCTGAGCGTACCACTCACGAAGCTGCTGGGGTGAAAGAGTCTTGCGCGGACAACACTGTTGTTGAATTGGGCCACTACAAGAAACTCGCGAACTATCCAGAGTGACTCCCACTACTGCCACCCCGACAACCCCAACTGGCGTACCACTCACGAAGCTGTTGGGGGGTGAGGGACTCACGCGGGCGACGCTGGAGCTGCATCTGGCCACTACAAGCAGCTGCGGAACTACTCACTCCAGGACGACTCCCACTACGGCCACCCCGACAACCCCAACTAGCGTACCACTCACGAAGCTGTTGGGGGGTGAGGGACTCACGCGGGCGACGCTGGAGCTGTATCTAGCCACGCGTGGAGCAGCAGTAGCAGTAGAAAGAGCAGTAGCAGCAAGAGCAGCAGTAACAGCAGTACGGGCAGGGCAGTGCTCACCAGTGGCGAGAAGGGCAGGCGTACGACGGCGGCAACCGGCGAGGCTGCTACCACTGTAGGGCGAGAGCTCCGCTGGCAGCTGCAGGGGTGGCTGCTCCAGGGGCGGCTGCTCCAGCGGCGTCTGCTGTAGGGGCGGCTGCTGCAGTGGCAGTTGCTCCAGGGGCGGCTGCTGCAGGGGCGGCTGTTGCAGGGGCGGCTGCTGCAGGGGCGGCTGCTCCAGGGACGACTGCTGCAGTGGCGGCTCCTCCAGGGGCGGCTGCTCCATGGGCGGCTGCTGCAGGGGCGGCTTGGCTGCCGGGCGACTCGGCTGCTGGGCGGCTTGGCGGCTCAGCTGCTGGGCGGCTCGGCGGCTCGGCTGCTCGCTAGGGGCGGCGTCGGGGCCGGATATGGGCGGCGACGGGGCCGCGTAGGGAGGGGAGCGGCGACTGGGCCACTAGGGGCGGCGACAGGGCTGCGTAGGGGCGGCTACGAGGCCGCGTAGGGGCGGCGACGGGGCCGCGTAGGGAGGGAGGCGGCGAAGGGCCCGCTAGGGGCGGCGACGGGGCCGCGTAGGGGCGGCGTCAGGGCCGCGTAGGGAGGGAGGAGGCGACGGGGCCGTTAGGGGCGGCGACGGGGCCGCGTAGGGGCGGCGATGTGGCCGCGTAGGGAGGGGAGTGGAGACGGGGCCGCTAGGGGCGGCGACGGGGCCGCGTAGGGGCGGCGACGGGGCCGCGTAGGGAGGGGAGCGGCGACGAGGCCGCTAGGGGCGGCGACGGGGCCGCGTAGGGGCGGCGACGGGGCCGCTAGGAGCGGCGACGGGGCCGTTTAGGGGTGGCGACGGGGCCGCGTAGGGAGGGAGGCGGCGACGGGGCCGCCAGGGGCGGCGACGGGGCCGCATAGGGGCGGCGATGGGGCCGCTAGGGGCGGCGACGGGGCCGCGTAGGGGCGGCAACGGGGCCGCGTAGGGAGGGAGGCGGCGACGGGGCCGCTAGGGGCGGCAACAGGGCCGCTAGGGGCGGCGACGGGGCCGCGTAGGGGCGGCGACGGGGCCGCCAGGGGCCGCGAGGGGCCTGGAATGGCGGCGACGTTGCCGCTAGGGGCCGCGAGGGGCCTGGAAGGGCGGCTACGGGGCCGCTAGGGGCGGCGACGGGGACGCTAAGGGTGGCGCGAGGGGCCGTGAGAGGGGCCTCTAAGAGAGCTCGACAGAAGGGCGGCCCACAAGGCGCGCCTCGGCAGGAGCGACTGGCGCTCCGGTCAGAAAAAAAAAGTTTCAGTGGTGGGCCCAAGGAAGCGTTCCCACTAGGGAACCTGCTCTGATACCATGTGAAGAAATGAGGAATGAATGAACTAGCACAAGGTTTGGTACAAGTAGGAAACCCTAGGAAACTGTACCCCATAGTGTCTACCCCATTATAGCCTAGAGAAACTATATAATATGAGTTTGACAAATCCATCAGAGAAGAGGTGTATTGCATTCTCAACTTGTGTCAAACGTACGGTCTGTCGTCCGAGCTCCGTTGGAGACTTTCTGTGCACACTTCGTGTCTTCTGTATTGAACGGCTAAGATTTGCCAGAAAGAAACATTGACCGACCATTCTGAAATTCCAACTATGGGTTATCCACACACAGACTGAGTTAAAGCTCGCGGCCCAAATTGCGGGCCGCGCTGGGCAACCTTAGTAAGGTTGATTTATTGTTGTTTTGCAGGTGCTGGTTTTGCGAATTGAGGTTACGGGCTGTACGAAGGAAGTTGATTGGCTAGTCAATTTGAAACACTGAGCTGATTGGCTAGCAAAATTGAAACAGTGTTTGCAGAGGGGGTTGGGTGGGAAACTGGCAAGGATAGTATTTGTGCAATATGGGACTCATGCAACCAAACGCGAAGTGGCCCCTGGGGTCTACTGAGTCAGCGAAATGTGTTTGAGATTGGCGAGAAGTTGGGCAAAACCAAAGCCCTCAACCCACCCAACACCTCGACTAGCCAACCCTGCTCCGTCACCTCCCAACATGCAACTTTAGTAAAGTTGTACAATTTGGGCCCCGAGCTTTAAAGCCAGGGTCTCATGTACGGGTTGGCCGTGCAACTGCAAAGCACTTGGGCGAAAAGTGGGCTCTTTGGAGAGTCTCGATTTGTCAAAAGTTTGGCCCTAAATTTGTAACCCAATCAGACTGGCCCGTTTTTCATCGACTGCAAAGCACTTGGTCACTTGAGACCCTGGCTTTAAACGGGCGACCCTATGTAGAAAAGGCGGTTGATTTGATACAGTACATGTTCATGTTCACTGTAGTACAGAAATCCCCAAAAGCCTTGAAATTCCAAATATATACTTGAAACCTGAGCAGAGATGCATTTTTGCTATGTCTAACCTTGCAGTATAATGCTCGCTGTTGTAAGCTTGCTTTCCAATTCCCGTGTTTGGGCCTTCACTCGGTAATCCAACTTTCTGTACTGCCGGAAGTACAGTAACTGCTTCTGATCGTTCGAGATTTCATTTCGTATGGATTGCATTCAACTGCATTCTTGGCGTTATTGACCGAGCACAGTTGTCCATCTCACGATACAATGGCAAATTTTGTTAATCGCCGTGTGGTGCAATCTTCATGGTTTACCCGAAATCGGGGTTGTTTAGGACAGTCTAGGTTTTAAGTAGGGGATGTTCGAGTCTCCTTACTTTTTTTTTTGGGTTGAATATGTCCACTAACACCGAGTGTGCGTAAACATATGCCAGTCGTAACTGAGCGTAAAAGGCTATTCCTTCAAGAAGGAACAACCTCAGGAGAAGCCTTCTAAGGCGGATGCAGAGCCCCTCTCGCAAGACTCCAAAGCGCGCCAAAATTCCTTGTCCACTTCCAACCTTTCACCGCCGTGCACCTGACACGTCCAAGGAGCTGGTCCTCCCATTCTGCCAGCGCATAGGCACTGCCTTGTCTTTTCGAGCCACTCGCCTTCCCCAGCTTCCTCCCCATAGCGCGGGTGTACACCTTCACATGCAGCCGAAATACCGCCTCAATGCGCCTGAGAACGCGTCGAGCCCTGAACCTCCGCTCCCCCTCGAGTCTCCTTACACGAGTCAGCGGGGAAAAACAAAAAAGACATGGTCGCAGCGAAAGATCCAGTCTATGGGTTGTTGACCACTGGGTGCGGGTATCACGACATTGACACTATACGACAGATAGCCTCTAGTTCCTGGTTGTCTGATCCATAGAACCAAGAACGGTCAAGGGTGATATATAAGGACGTGTCTCAGCTCGCCTTTGATTGCCTCGATCAGACGCGATCAATAACTTCCAGGCAGGTTTGGAGGAGATTTCATGCAATCGGGGGCAATCACTTGATCGCGATCAGCTGATCGCCCCAACACGATCAATCGCCTAAAACAGCCCAATCAAACACAAACCCACACAATCACTACGATCACTTGATTGCATTTGATTGGGGCACTAAGCGACGCTGGCGAATTGTTACATAATTCGACATGGACTCGTGAATTCGTCGTGAATACTATGCCGTCGCGAATCTGGAACTGCAGGAATTTCTGGGCACTTGTTTTCGTGAAAATTACAAGCAAACACTCAACTCGCTATAATCCATGCCGAGGAGCTCGCAGTCGCCAAAGTGGGCCCGAAAGTGGTAGGAAAGGTTTGGACGATTGCCACGTAACCTCGTAAAAAATTCGAGGAAAAATTTGGCTGATCGGGCGGGCGCGAGCTATTCAAACAAAGGCAACCCATCAGATCAGCCCCGACCAGATCAGAGCCGACCAGAGGCGAACCGAGCACGTCCTAACGATGTGGCCCAGACCGCCTCTGATCGGCGCTGATCTGATCGGGGCGGATCTGATCGGGTTGCTTGTGATTGCATTGCTCGCGCCGCCCGATCAGCACTGAAATTCCTAGAAGTTCCTGCCTCGCAAGCGTTTCAGCATTTCCTAAACCCTTTCGTCCCAGTTTTGGGCGAGAACGACGCGTAGCGAATTTTATGTTTCCATGTAATATCGCAAATTCCACTGTAGAAGATGCACGGACTGACCGAGCTTAACGAGACACACTAACTTCTTCGCGGGATTCGCCAAGATCCCCAATCCCATGCAATCAAGTGATCGTGACTGATTGTGTGTGTTGTGATTGATTGGGGTGTTTGAGGCGGTTGATCGAATTGGGGCGATCAATTGATCGCGATCAATTGATTGCCCCTGATTGCCTGAAATTGGCCTCGGGGCTTCCTGGAATTGATTGATCGCCTCTGATCGGGGCGATCAGTGGCGGTTTGGGCACGTCCCTAACAACAGTTTTTGGAGTGTGAAAATCGGCGCGGGCCAGGTGCATGCTCTGCCCGCGTTGCAGCCACGCCGTGCAAGCAACCAGGATGTGGCGAGAAAGTGGGTCCAGTGGAGTGACGTGTGAAACAAACGACCCTGGCCTCACCGCACCGCAACCCACTAGCAGAAAAATCTTTCCGGTGGCGACGGGCTGAAGTGGGCCGTGCTTTTTTTTTTTTCCTTGCCAGCGCGGACGCTAGAAGATATGCTCGAGCATAACCCTCCTAGATATAAATTTAGGGCGGGTCAAAAGAGTACGTCCGATTGCGGTTCATAAAGGTTAAGGCTTAATTCAGAGCGTTCTGTTTAGAAAACAAGATGGTTGGGTGGGGTTTTCTGCGAATACGTGCAAAGTTTGACCCGCCCTTATGCGAGAAGTGAAGAGAAAGTTCAGGCTAGACAACAGATTCCCCAGTTTACGAGTTCCACGCTCGTCGTTTCCATCAAGCGAACGATCTGTGAATCTTGTCGAAAACCGCAGTTCTTCTCAAGAGCAGCCTTGCACTTCCGTGGGTATTGGGAGGGTGTGAGAAGTTGGAGTCGGCTGGTGCTGCCACTGTTTTCCTAAAACTTTTTTTTTTTAAGAGCCAGTCCAGAAGTGTTTCCGGACTTCAGTGGATCTTTGAAAATACCAGCTGCAACGACTTGTGTATCTGCTCTAGGATCAGAAATTGGCTGGCATCTCAGGGCGTGTCTTTTTCGTTCATTTCGGGTTTTTAGTACCAACACACGTCTCGAGGTTCAAAAATATTCACTGTACCTAAAAACGAATGCATTGTGAGTTGAGTCTCACCTTCCTGTAATTCAGGAGCGCAGACACGTTCTCCGCCACACGAATCAACAGTGCTCTGATCGCGTTCGAAACGAGGTAACAGTTTTCATCGTCAATCATAGCCAACGAATTTTTGGGCAGGCGGGGGGGGTGTTGGCGAGTGTAGCGAGCTACTGGCGAAATTGTGCAAGCGATACAAGGGGCACTACTGTAGTGGCCAGGACGCGGTGCTGTACCCTTGTTCGCGTCTCCGCTGATTCCAGTAACTTGAGTCAGACGACTCGAGGTACGTGCAGGGGGCGTGCCGTTTTGTGAACGAAAGCTGATTGTGTCCGCAGGACACGTTCAATACAGTGTTACAACAAAAAATGTGGTAACTGAGCGGGCTTACGAACAGTAAATGTACGAGCTGGACACCTCCTCAAGACTTGGGATTGCAATTGCTGGAGTTGCTGAGTTGCTGGAGTTGCTCAGTTGCTGTAGTTGCTGAGTCTGGAGTTGCTCAGTTGCTGGAGTGTGGTGTGCATTTTCACTCAGTCGTTGGCTCAGAATGATCTCCCCCAAAAGCCGAACCCCAGTTCGACCTGACGTACCAGAAACTCCAGACTGACCTTACAAGAATGGTAGTGACATTGAATTTTCATGGAGTCCACACCGAGTGCACTCTCTTGTCTTGCACACTCTTTCTGACACTGACTAGAGATATGCACCGCCGAATCATAAGCTGATCCGCTGCTTGAAGTAGAAGCGCCGAGCGCCGCTCCCGCGTTGGTGATCGCCCGCGGGAGAAGACGGTAGCGGATCTGACACCATTGGTAGTACTCTACGACTAGCTGTCACTACCGTAGCAGCTGCTGATGACGCCGCTGAAA
>CANXME010000657.1:0-84261 GCA_948144175.1 Closterium sp. NIES-65
CTAAACCCTAAACCCTAAACCCTAAACCCTAAACCCTAAACCCTAAACCCTAAACCCTAAACCCTAAACCCTAAACCACTGCCTTGGTCACCCTTCCCTGCCTCGTCTCCGAGGCATGGCGTCCCGTTTCCTTGTCTCTAGTCTTCCCCGGTCCCTCCCTCCCCTTCCCCTGGGGCCTGCCCCTGCCTGCGTCCCCTGCGTCGAGGGGCGCCAGCGTGCTGCCCCTTACTCCTCCCAGTTTCCTCCGACAGAGGCCCCGCTGCAGACGCTTCACATGGACGTGTGGGGCCCAGCCCGCGTCCGTGGGCAGGGTCACGAGCGCTACTTCCTGTTGGTGGTTGACGACTACTCGCGTTACACCACAGTCTTCCCCTTGCGCAGCAAGGGTGATGTCACTGAGGTGTTGATCGACTGGATCCGCGCAGCTCGTCTCCAGCTCAGGCGGAGCTTCGGCTCGGACTTTCCTGTTTTGCGCGTGCACTCTGGCCGAGGCGGAGAGTTCTCCTCTGGCCTCCTGCGAGCCTACTGTCGTGCACGAGGCATCCGCCAGACCTTCACGCTTCCGGACTCTCCACAACAAAATGGGATTGCTGAGCGCCGCATTGGCATGGTCATGGACGTCGCTCGTACGTCCATGATGCATGCGGCTGCCCCCCATTTTCTGTGGCCGTTTGCGGTTCGGTACGTGGCGCATCAGATCAACCTTCAGCCCAGGGTCTCCAGGCCGGAGACCTCCCCAGCCTTGCTGTGGACCG
This sequence comes from Closterium sp. NIES-65, assembly GCA_948144175.1. Classification (NCBI taxonomy): domain Eukaryota; kingdom Viridiplantae; phylum Streptophyta; class Zygnematophyceae; order Desmidiales; family Closteriaceae; genus Closterium; species Closterium sp. NIES-65. The sequence goes on from CANXME010000657.1 coordinate 756, forward strand.
GGAAGGTTGGCGATGCGTCTGCGTTTCGTGTCTGGGGATCTCGAGCATTTGTCCGCGACTTGTGTGCGGACAAGCTGTCCCCTCGTGCTGCTCCTTGCGTCTTCCTGGGTTTCCCTCTTGACGCGCCAGGGTGGCAGTTCTACCACCCCACCTCTCGCCGTGTTCTGTCCTCCCAGGACGTCACGTTTGATGAGTCGGTCCCCTACTACCGCCTCTTCCCCTACCGCACTCCGTCCCTTCCCCGCCACCGCTCCTCCTTGTGCCAGGTTCCCCCGGTAGACCCCCTCCCCCCTCAGGGTCCTGCCCCTTTAGGTGTGTCCCAGGTAGACGCAGTCAAGCCTGTCAAGGTTGCTGGTGACTCAGGTGCTGCTGAGGGTGCTGAGCCTGGGGGTGCTGACTCTGGGGGTGCTGAGCGTGTGGGTGCTAAGCCTGGGGGTGCTGAGTCTGGGGGTGCTGCGACTTGGGGTGCTGAGCCTGGGGGTGCTACGCCTGGGGGTGCTGAGCCTGGGGGTGCTGAGCCTGGGGGTGCTACGACTCGGGGTGCTTAGCCTGGGGGTGCGGAGCCTGGGGGTGCAGAGCCTGAGGGAGCTGGGCCTGCTTGTGTCGAGTCTGGCGGTGCTACGCCTGGAGGTTCTCCGGGTGCTTCGTCTCGGCGGGAGCCACTCTCTCCACAGGAGCTGCGCGAGTGGCTTGCCCGGCGCTAGAGGCGTGCTGCTGGAGCTGGAGGTTCTTCGGCTACTGAGGGTGCTGGTGTCGCGGGTCCCGGAGGTGCTCGTACTGGGAGTACTGGAGCTGTTGGGCCTGCGGGTACGACTGGAGGTGGAGCTCCTGAGGGTGTTGGCGCTGAGGCTACTACTGGCGGTCCTGCTGGGGGTGCTACTGGTGCTGCTGGCGGTCCTGGAGCTACTGAAGCTGCTGTGGGTACTGGAGCTGGAGGTGCTGCTGGCGCTGGTGCTCCTACTGGGGGTACTGCTGCTGTCCCTGCTGTGTCTGGAGTCGCCGCGCAGCCTCGACCGTACTTCGTTCCACTCCTTCAGCAGGTTCTTGGTCTTCTGCCTTCTACTGGTCCTCCTCCTCCCTTAGAGTGTCCACAGCCTGTCTCGTCACAGTTACTGTTACAGCCGGCCTCCCCTTTGCCTCCTCCTTCTCCCTACACTGGTCCTACTGGAGGTCTTGCTTAGCGTCATGAGCCTGTGTCTCGCCCTGCGTCGCCTGTCCGTCCTGCTCGCACTAGTGGTCGTGGTTCGCGTCCACGTCCTCCTTCTGTCCCTCGCACGCACCGGATGTCTCTGCGTCCGACCACTGCTCCTCTGCGTGCCCCTTTGCCTTCTCCTCCTGAGATCTCTCTTCCTGCTCTTCCCGACCCGGAGTCGGACTCTCTTCGTGCTGCCAGTCCTACTGTCACGCGTCTCCTTGCTACTGTCGTCACTGACCCTTCCTTTGAGTCCGCTGCTGCGTTTGCCCTAGTTGCTGAGCTCGTCGACTTTGATGCTTGCTATCGCCTAGACTACGCTGCTACTCTTGTCGCTGAGTCTGAGTCAGTCTGTCCTCCGTCCGTCGGGGGTGAGTGTGCCCTTGGCACGGACGTTCTTGAGCACACGTAGGAGGAGTTCCAGTGTCTGGCTGCTGCTTCACCTCATCTCGTGTCCGTACTGCTTACCCCTGAGGGAGACCCGGATGCACTTGACATCCCGACTCCGCGCTCTTACGCGGAGGCGATAGAGGGTCCCTACTCCTCTCAGTGGCAGGCAGCTATGGACACAGAGATGTCTTCCTGGAAGTCCACAGGCACCTACGTTGACGAGGTTCCCCCGCCTGGGGCGAACATCGTCAGTGGCATGTGGATTTTCAGGGTGAAGCGGCCGCCGGGTTCTCCGCCTGTCTTCAAGGCGCGTTACGTGGCTCGTGGCTTCAGTTAGCGGCAGGGAGTTGACTACTTTCAGACCTTCTCTCCCACCCCGAAGATGACCACTCTTCGGGTACTGCTGCACGTAGCTGCTCACCGTGACTACGAGCTGCACTCTCTTGACATCAGCACTGCTTTCTTGCAGGGTAGCCTGCACGAGGAGATCTGGCTGCGCCACCCACCTGGCTTCACTGGGTCTTTTCCTCCTGGCACCCAATGGAGCCTCCGATGGCCAGTCTACGGTCTCCGCCAGGCACCGCGTGAGTGGCACGACACACTGAGGACTACGCTTGCGGCTCTTGGGTTTGCTCCTTCTACTGCCGACCCGTCGTTGTTTCTGCGCACCGACACCTCTCTACCGCCGTTCTACATCCTCGTGTACCTCGACGACTTGGTCTTTGCCACAGCTGACACTGCTGGACTCGCCCACGTGAAGTCCGAGCTGCAGAAGAGACACACGTGCACAGACCTGGGTGAACTGCGCAGCTACCTTGGCTTGCAGATCACTCGGGACAGAGCACGCCGCACCATTACCCTGAGTAAGTCACACATGGTGCAGCAGGTCCTTCAGCGCTTCGGCTTCACGTACTCCTCGCCTCAGGCCACTCCTCTGCCTACTCGTCACTCGCTCTCAGCTCTGCCTTCGGATGAGTCCGTAGAGTCGAGTGGCCCGTACCCAGAGCTTGTTGGCTGCCTCATGTACCTGATGACCTGCACACGACCTGACCTTGCATACCCTCTTAGCATTCTTGCAAACCCTCTTAGCATTCTATGTTGCTCGTGGGAGACACAGACCCGAGCACATGGCTGCAGCGAAGAGGGTGTTGCGCTACTTGTGCAGTACGTCAGGCATGGGGCTTGTGCTTGGATGGCGGAGTCCAGTGGTCCTCACTGGGCACGCAGACGCTTCTTGGGCTGACGACCAGGCTACGCAGCGCTCGTCACAGGGTTACACCTTCAGCTTTGGTTTCGGCTCTATTTCGTGACGGGCTACCCGCTCTTCCTCTATTCTCGGCTCCTGTTGTGAGGCTGAGATCTACGCAGGGGCCATGGCTGCACAGCAGCTTCGCTGGCTCACCTACCTGCAGACTGACCTCGGAGAGCCGCCTCGTTCTCCTCCAGTTCTGTACGTCGACAACAAGGCCATGCTGGCCTTGTGTCGAGAGCAGAGACTGGAGCACAGAAAAAAGCACATTGCTCTCTGCTACTTCCTTGCTCGTGAGCTTCAGCAGCGTGGTCAGTTGCGGCTTGCGTACGGGGCCTCTGAGGCCAACACTGCTGATGTTTTCACCAAAGCCCTTGCGCCTTGTGATCATCAGCGCTTCTGTACTCAGCTGGGTCTTGTGCCCGCCTTGCCTCACTTGCTCACCTCTTGACCTTGCTTGTACTGTTACGTATATGTATATATATGTATGCCTTCTCTTGCTTGTTTAGCCTTATATATCTATGTACTCCTGCATGTGAACTGGCCCTGTGGCCTTGAACTTGTGCTCGGAATGTGTGGTGACTTTGTGATCCACCCTGAGCTTGCCTTGCTTTGCTTTGCTTGATTGGTCTTGTGACCCCTTGTTCTCCCCCACTTTGCCTATGGGGGTGTGTCAGAACATTATAGCTTATATGTTTGTGTAGGCTGTAGTGGGGTAGCCCATAAGGGGTACAACCCAATTAGGGTTAGTACTTGTACCCAACTCTTTCATAGTTCGTTCATTCCCGTTCTAACTTTCACACCTCCCCCCTACTAGGTTCTAACATTTTGGATCTATGTAATTCGCCAAATATAGGCATTCGAGCTGTGCATGGTACCTACACTACAGGCGCGCATACCGACCAAACTGACCAACGCATTACTTATGTTTGTAGAGATATAGTTAGTATCAGAGGTCCACTGGTGATCCCCGATTGATCCTAGGGAAGGTTTACAGGCCCGGTTGCCTGGGGGGTTATGGGCGCACTGACCCGCTACTTAAACAAGCCCTTTTATCCCAATGGTCTAGTGGTTGGGATTCTTACATGATATCAGAGCGAAGGTCTCGGGTTCGAATCACGGTGTATGCACTTCGAGCATCCCAGTGCGGGGGGGTATCAGAGGTCCACTGGTGATCCCCGATTGATCCTAGGGAAGGGTTACAGGCACGTTGGCCTGGGGGGTTATGGGCGCACTGACCCGCTACTTAAACAAGCCCTTTTATCCCAATGGTCTAGTGGTTGGGATTCTGACAGTTAGTATCATTTTCCTGCCGGTCCACTAGATTATGCCACCTATCCCAACAACACTATGTTCTAACCTTTAAGATCCACATAATTTAAGAGATTTCAAAGCTCCGGTTCCGCCTTGTACCTGCTCACAAGCGTGCATACTGACCGAACCGACCAACACATAATTTGTTTCGTATAAATGCATTGAAAACCATATATTTTTCACATTTCTTGTGAACAATACCATTCCCCACCCCCCTACCAGGTTCTAACCTTTTGGATCTATGTAATTCGCCAAATATAAGCATTCCAGTCGTGGATGATACCTGCACTACAGGCGTGCACACCGACCAAACTGACCTGCGCGTTACTTATGTTTGTAGAGATGCAGTTAGTATCCTATTCTTGCCAGTCCACTTGATTAGGCCATCTACTTTAGCGACACTAGGTTCTAACCTTTTAGATCCACATATTTTGGGAGATTTCAGAGATCCAGCTGCGCCTTGTACCTACACGCAAGCGTGTATACTGATCGAACCGACCCGCGCATCATTTTCTCCATAAAACTACACTGAATACCATATATTTTTTTCTTTTCCTTTTCCTTTATACCATTCCAAGCCCTAAACCCTAAACTAGGTTCTAACCTTTTGGATCTATGTAATTTGCCAAACATAGGCATTCGATGCGTGCATGGTACCTGCACTACAGGCGTCCATACCGACCAAACTGACCAATGCATTACTTATGTTTGTAGAGATGTTTTTGGTATTGTTTTCCTACCAGTCCACTAGATTAGGCCATCTTCTTTAACAACACTGGGTTCTAACCGTTTAGATCTAGCTCCGCCTTGTACCTACACACAAGCGTGCATACTGACCGAACCGACCCGCGCATCATTTTCTCCGTAAAACTATACTGAATACCATATATCTATTGCTTTTCCTTTTAATTATACATTTCCCCACCCCCCTACTGTGAAAGTTTTGGAGAGAGAAGAGGACTGCACTAGCAAGAATGGGGATACAAATATGAAACCCTAGAAGGGTTGTACTCGCTATAGAGCACCCCACTACAGGCTAGAGCATAAGATAACATTCTGACACACCCCCATAGCCAAAGTGGGGTGTAATCAGCAGAGCAAGCAAAGCAGTACAAGCTCAGGGTGGATCACAATGTCACCACACATTCTGAGCACAAGTTCAAGAAGCAATAGTTAAAGTTCACAATTATGAGCAAAGCTAGTGGTAGTCACAACGGGCAAGTGAAGAGGAGAGAGAGTGAGAGGATAGGAGATAGGAAGCGACGGATGAAGCTGCAGACACACGGGCAACAGGAGGCACACTAGCACAGCGGCTACCAGAACAACGCTCCGGAATACTGGAGTAACTGGCCCCGCGGCTAAAGTAGCGGCAGACGAGCAACGGACCCACGGGCGGCTGGCACAGCTGGCTACGACTGGGCTACCGGACGAAGTCCCCGGAATACAGGTGCTGCTGGCGACACGACGGCAACCTCCATTCAGCTTCCCCAAACTATCCCACTCCCTCTGGCACACACCCACTGCTACACCACTAGGGTCACTCACACCCCACCCCCTAGCACAACTCCGTCGACTCCCACACACCCCCCCCCCTCAGCGGTAGCTGCAGCAGTGGGAGACAGAGGAGGAGGAGGAGCAAGAGAGACCACACACCCGCCACCCCCTACTCGCCACCCCCAAACCCTAACACTGGGCAGGGCGGGGTGGCGGGTAGGGAGGTTACGAGGGGGGGGGGGGGGGCGCCGACGCGCGGCCTCCCTGGGCGCCAACGTAGGAGGCAGAAGGGGCGACGCTCGCCCCCACCCCCTCGTTGCCCCTCCCGTCGCAGCCCCCGAAGGAGCCGCGACGGGCGACGGGAAAAGAGGGGGGGGGGGGGGGGGGGGGGTGCACGTGCCCCCGGTGCGCCGCGGCTGACGACGATGCATGGCCGCGGCGGGGCCGAGGCCGCAAGTGGCGGCGACGGGGCCGCTGGCGGCGACGACGGGGCCGATGCGGGCGGGGACGGGGTCGTTGCGGGCGGTGACAGGGCCGCTGCGCGCGGCGACGGGGTCGCTGCGGGCGGCGACGGGGCCGATGCGGGCGGCGACAGGGCCGACGCGCGGGTCCCCGTCGCCCGTCGCAGCGCCTCCCGAGGGCGACGCGCCGAGTGACGGGGCAGAAGCCCGCCGCGCGCCTCGGGGCGCACAGCGGGCAGAGAACCGCCGTGCGCCTCGGGGCGCACGGCGGGCAGATAACCGCCGCGCGCCTCGGGGCGCACGGTGGGAAGAAAAAACTGCCGCACGCCACGGGGCGTGCGGCACAGCGAGTAGCAGTAGCAGTTGCAGCGGAAGCAACGAGGTGGTGAGCCCACCCACAGGATCGATCCAAGGGGATCGACCTGCTCTGATAGCATGTGAAAGTTTAGAAGAAAGAAGAGGACTGCACTAGCAAGAATGGGGATACAAATAGGAAACCCTAGAAGGGTTGTACTCGCTATAGAGCACCCCACTACAGGCTAGAGCATAAGATAACATTCTGACACCTACTAGGTTCTAACCTTTTGGATCGATGTAATTCGCCAAATATAGGCATTCGAGTCGTGCATGGTACCTGCACTACAGGCGCGCATACCGACCAAATCGACCAACGCATTACTTATGTTTGCAGAGATGCGGTTAGTATCATTTTCCTGCCAGTCCACTAGATTAGGCCATCTACTTTGACAACACTATGTTTTAACCTTTTAGATCCACATATTTAAGAGATTTCAAAGCTCGAGTTCCTCCTTGTACTTGCTCACTAGCTTGCATAGTGACCGAACCGACCAACGCATAATTTGTTTCGTATAGATGTATTGGATACCATATATTTTTCACATTTCCTGTGAACAATACGATTCCCATCCCCCTACCAGGTTCTAATCTTTTGGATATATGTAATTTGCCAAATATAAGCATCCCAGTCGTGGATGATACCTGCACTACAGGCGTGCATACCGACCAAACTGACCTGCGCATTATTCAAGTTTATAGAGATGCAGTTAGTACCATATTCTTGCCAGTCCACTTGATTAGGCCATCTACTTTAACAACGCTAGGTTCTAACCTTTTAGATCCACAAAATTTGTGAGATTTCAGAGATCCAACTCCGCCTTGTATCTGCACACAAGCATGCATACTGACCGAACCGACCCGCGCATCATTTGCTCTGTAAATTTACACTGAATACCATATATCTTTTGATTTTCCTTTGAATTACACCATTCCCCTCCCCCCTACTAGGTTCTATTATTTTGGATCTATGTAATTTGCCAAATATAGGCATTCGAGCTGTGCATGGTACCTGCACTACAGGCGCGCATACCGACCAAACTGACCAACGCATTACTTATGTTTGTAGAGATGCAGTTAGTATCATTTTCCTGCCGGTCCACTAGATTATGCCACCTACCCCAACAAAACTATGTTCTAACCTTTTAGATCCACTTAATTCAAGAGATTTCAAAGCTCCGGTTCCGCCTTATACCTGCTCACAAGCGTGCATACTGACTGAACCGACCAACACATAATTTGTTTCGTATAAATGCATTGAATACCATATTATTTTCACATTTCCCGTGAACAATACCATTCCCCACCCCCCTACCAGGTTCTAACCGTTTGGATCTATGTAATTCGCAAAATGTAAGCATTCCAGTCATTGATGGTACCTGCACTACAGGCGTGTATACCGACCAAACCGACCAGCGCATTACTTATGTTTGTAGAGATGCAGTTAGTACCATATTCTTGCCAGTCCACTAGATTAGGCCATCTACTTTAAGGAGAAGGGTGATGGGATAGGGAGAAAGGTGATAAGAGTAGGGAGAAGTATGATGAGAGTAGGGAGAAGGATGATGAGAGTAGGGAGAAGGGTGATGAGAGTAGGGAGAAGGGTGATGAGAGTTGGGAGAAGGGAGAAGGGTGATGAGAATAGGGAGAAGGGTGATGAGAGTAGGGAGAAGGGTGATGAGAGTAGAGAGAAGGGTGATGAGAGTAGGGAGAAGGGTGATGAGAGTAGGGAGAAGGGTGATGAGAGTAGAGAGAAGGGTGATGAGAGTAGGGAGAAGGGTGATGAGAGTAGGGAGAAGGGTGATGAGAGTAGGGAGAAGGGTGATGAGAGTAGGGAGAAGGGTGATGAGAGTAGGGAGAAGGGTGATGAGAATAGGGAGAAGGGTGATGAGAGTAGGGAGAAGGGTAATGAGAGTAGGGAGAAGGGTGATGAGAGTAGGGAGAAGGTTGATGAGAGTAGGGAGAAGGGTGATGAGAGTAGGGAGAAGGGTGATGAGACTAGGGAGAAGGGTGATGAGAGTACAGAGAAGGGTGATGAGAGTAGGGAGAAGGGTGATGAGAGTAGGGAGAAGGGTGACAAGAGTAGGGAAAAGGGTTTTGAGAGTAGAGAGAAGGGTGATGAGAGTAGGGAGAAGGGTGATGAGAGTAGGGAGAAGGGTGATGAGAGTAGGGAGGAGGGTGATGAGAGGAGGAAGAAGGGTGATGAGAGTAGGGAGAAGGGTGATGAGAGTAGGGAGAAGGGTGATGAGAGTAGAGAGAAGGGTGATGAGAGTAGGGAGAAGTGTGATGAGACCGGGTCACGTGGCTGCGCTTTATTGTGCCTATTACCAAGCCAACAATGGTGTGGGAGGATTCCGACCATCATCGGTCATCGGCGCTCGCGAATGAAGGGCGACCGCTGCACTTCCGGCACATGTGCAGATCCTTCTGCGTTTTGGGGGTAAGGGCGCTCGTTCCGAACGTTTTTCTTCCGCCGGGTCATGTGGCTGCACTTGTCTCGGCCTATTTCCAAGCCAGCAAGGGCGTGGGAGGGTTGCGAACATCATCGGTCATCGGCGCTCACGACTGAACAGCGCCCGCTGCACGTCCTGCACATGTGCGGATCGTTTCGCGTTTTTGGGATACGGGCACTCGTTCCGAGCGTTATTCTTCCGCCTGGCTGTGCTTGTCTGGGCCTACTACCAAGTCAGCCAGGGCATGGGAGGGTTGCGAGCATCATCCCTCATTGGCGCTCGCGAATGAAGAGCGCCCGCTGCACTTCCTGCACACGTGCGGATCCTTCCGCGTTTTGGGGTTGGAAGCGCTCGTTCCTAGCGTTTTTCTTCTGCCGTGTCACGTGGCTGCGCTTGTTTGGTCCTATTACCAAGCCAGCAAAAGCGTGGGAGGGTTGCAAGCATCATCGGTCATCAGTGATCATGAATGAAGAGCGTCTGGTACACTTCCTGCACATGTGTGGATTCTTCCATATTTTGGGGCTGGAAGCGCTCGTTCCGAGCCTTTTTCTTCTGCGGGGTCATGAGGCTGCGCTTGTCTGGGCCTATCACCAAGCCAGCAATGGCGTGGAAGGGTTGCAAGCATCATCAGTCATCAGCGATCGTGAATGAAGAGCGACCGCTGCACTTCCTGCACATGTGCGGATCCTTCCGTATTTTTGGGCCGGAAGTGCTCGTTATGAGCGTTTTCTTCTGTCAAGTCACGTGGCTAAGCTTGTCTGGGCCTATTACCAAGTCAGCAAGGGCGTGGGAGGGTTGTGAGCATCTTCCGTCATCGGCGCTCGTGAATTAAGAGCCCCCGCTGCACGTCCTGAACATGTGCGGACCCTTCCGCGTTTTGGGGCTAGAAGCGCTCGTTCAAAGTGTTTTCTTCTTCCGCGTCACCTGGCTGCGCTTGTCTGGGCCTATTTCCAAGCCAGCAAGAGCGTGGGTGGGTTGCAAGCATCATCGGTCATCGGCGCTCGCGAATGAAGAGCGCCCACTGCACTATTTGAACATGTACGGATCCTTCCACGTTTTGGGAATGGAAGCGCCGAGCGTTTTTCTTCCGCCGGGTCATGTGGCTGCGCTTGGCTAGTCCTATTACCTAGCCAGCAAGGGCGTGGGAGGGTTTCGAGCATCATCGGTCATCGGCGTTCGCAAATGAAGAGCGCGCGCTACACTTCCTGCACATGTGCGAATCCTTCCGCGTTTTGGGGGTAGAAGCGCTCGTTTCGAGCGTTTTTCTTCAGCTGGGTCACGTGGCTGCGTTTGTCTTGTCCTATTACCAAGTGAGCAAGGGCGTGGGAGGGTTGCAAGCATTATGTTATCGACGTTCGTGAATGAAGAGCGCCCGCTGCACTTCCTGCAAATGTTCTGATCCTTCCGCGTTTTGGGGGTGGAAGCGCTCGTTCTGAGCGTTTTTCTTCCGCCAGGTCAAATGGCTGCACTTGTCTGATCCTTTTACCAATTCACCAAGGGCGTGGGAGGGTTGCAAGCATATTCGGGCATCGGCGCTAACGAATGAAGAGCGCCCGTTGCACTTCCTGCACATGTGGGAATCCTTCCGTGTTTTGGGGCTGGAAGCACTTGTTCCGAGCGTTTTTCTCCTGCCAGGTCATGTGGCTGCGCAAATCTGGGCCTTTTTCCAAGCCAGGAAGGGCGTGGGAGAGTTGTGAGCATCATCTGTCATCGGCGCTCGCGAATGAAGTGCGCCCGCTGCACTTCCTGCACATGTGCAGATCCTTCCGCGTTTTAGGGCTGGAAGCGCTCGTTCCGAGCGTTTTTCTTCTGCCGAGTCACATGGCTGCGTTTTTCTGGGCCTATTACCAAGCCAGCAAGGGTGTTGCACGGTTGCAGGCATCATGGGTCATCAGCACTTGCGAATGGAGAGCGCCGCTGCACTTCTTGCAAATGTGCTCATCCTTCCGCGTTTTTAGGGTCGAAGCGCTCGTCCCGAGCGGTTTTCTTCCTCCATGTCACGTGGACTCGCTTTTCTGATCCTTTTACCAAGTCAGCAAGGGCGTGGGAGGGTTGCGAGCATCATCGGTCATCGGCGCTCGCGAATGAAGAGCGCCCGTTGCACTTCCTGTACAAGTGCGAATCCTTCCGCGTTTTGGGGCTGGAAGCACTTGTTCCGAGCGTTTTTCTCCCGCCGAGTCACGTGGGTGTACTTTTCCGGGCCTACAGCAAGGGCGTGGGAGAGTTGCAAGCATCATCGGTCATCGGCGCTCGCGAATGAAGTGCGCCCGCTGCACTTCCTGCACATGTGCGGATCCTTCCGCGGACTGGAAGCGTTTGTTCCGAGTGTTTTTCTTCCGCCAGGTCACGTGGTTGCGTTTGTCTGGGCCTATTACCAAGCCAGCAAGGACGTTGAATTGTTGCGAGCATCATCGGTCATCGGCACTCGCGAATGGAGAGCGCCCGCTGCATTTCCTGCATCTGCGGATCCTTCCGCGTTTCGGGTGTGGATTCTTCCGCCGGGTAACGTGGATGCGCTTGTATGGGCCTATACCAAGTCAGAAAGGGCGTGGGATGGTTGCGAGCATCATCGGTCATCGGCACTCGCGAATGAAGAGCGCGCGATACATGTGCGGATCCTTCCGCGTTTTGGGGATGAAACCGCTTGTTCCGAGTGTTTTTCTTCCGCCGGGTCACGTGGCTGCGCTTGTCTGTGCCTATTACCAAGCTAGCAAGGGCGTGGGAGGGTTGCGAGGATAATCGCTCATCCGCACTCGCGAATGAAGAGTGCCTGTTGCACTCATGTGCGGATCCTTCCGCGTTTTAGGGCTGAAAGCGCTCGTTCCGAGCGTTCTTCTTCCGACGGGTCACGTGGCTGCGCTTTTCTGGGCCAATTACCAAGCCAGCAATGGCGTATTTCCTTTCGCCTATTTGGATCCATGCGCTTCCTTAGCATTTGTCGGTAGACACTGCTGTCGTCGCAGGCGCCGAACTTTGTTGTGCGCACGAACCAAGCTGGAATTGCTCTGGTAGGTGTAATTATGCAAGGGCCATCCAAATATGCAATAAAATTTAGGTCGTTCAATGTTTTTCCCTACGCCTAAAGGGAACCATGCTCTTCCTTAGCATTTGTTGGTAGACATTCCTGTCGCATGGCTATTAGGTAGAAAGATAGTCTACGTAATCTACGGTAGTGAGCCCACAAAGGAAAGTTCGGCGCTTCGTACGGTAAGTCGCATTTAGGGTGACGCGCGTTTGTGACGTGCCTTCTATGCAGTACCGTACTTGCGCATCACAAACTATTGTGACAGAAATGTCCCTTCATGAACGTACCCTTGGAGGCTCACGTACACGCCTACATCCTCCTGGGTGTGATGGTAACTTGTGCATGGGTTGAGACCAGGGCCCAAAAATGGTTTAGGCCTACCCTTACGAATCAGGGTACCAGCCCCACCTTAACCAGACCCCTAGGGTAAAAAATTTCATACCCTGTTTTAAGCAGGGTAAATATTGTGAAATAACGGAAACGAGAATGGATGAACTAAGAATGAAGTGAGTACAAATAGGAAACCCTAATTGGGTTGTACCCCCTATGGGATACCCCACTATAGCCTACACAACAGCATAAGCTATAATGTTCTGACATACCCCCATAGGCAAAGTGGGGGAGAACAAGGGGTCACAAGACCAGTCAAAGCAAAGCAAAGCAAAGCTCAGGGTGGATCACAATGTCACCACACATTCTGAGCACAATTTCAAGGCCACAAGGCCAGTTCACATGCAGGAGTACATATATATATAAAGCTAGACAAGCAAGAGCAGGTATATATATATGTAACAGTACAAGCAAGGTCAAGAGGTGAGCAAGTGAGACAGGACAGAGACAAGGCCCAGCTGGGTGCAGAAGCGCTGATGATCACAAGGCGCAAGTGCCTTGGTGAAGACATCAGCAGTGTTGGCCTCAGAGGCCACGTACGCAAGCCGCAACTGACCACGCTGCTGTAGCTCACGAGCAAGGAAGTAACGGAGAGCAATGTGCTTTGTTCTGTGCTCCAGTCGCTGCTCTCGACACAAGGCCAGCATGGCCTTGTTGTCTACGTACAGGACTGGAGGAGAACGAGGCGGCTCTCCAAGGTCGGTCAGCAGGTAGGTGAGCCAGCGAAGCTCCTGTGCAGCCATGGCCCCAGCGTAGATCTCAGCCTCACAACTGGAGCCGAGAACAGAAGACGAGCGAGTAGCCCGCCACGAGACAGAGCCAGAACCAAGGCTAAAGGTGTAACCCTGTGACGACCGCTGTGTAGCCTGGTCGTCAGCCCAAGAAGCGTCTGCCTGCCCAGTGAGGACCACTGGACTGTGCCCTCCAAGCACTAGCCCCATGCCCCACGTGCTGCACAAGTAGCGCAACACCCTCTTCGCTACAGCCATGTGCTCTGGTCGGTGTCTCCTAGGAGCAACATAGTGTGCGAGAATGCTAAGAGGGTATGCAAGGTCAGGTCGTGTGCAGGTCATCAGGTACATGAGGCAGCCAACAAGCTCTGGATACGGGCCACTCGAATCTACGGACTCATCCGAAGGCAGAGCTGAGAGTGAGTGGCGAGTAGGCAGAGGAGTGGCCTGAGGCGAGGAGTACGTGAAGCCGAAGCGCTGAAGAACCTGCTGCACCATGTGTGACTGAGTCAGGGTAATGGTGTGGCGTGCTCTGTCCCGGGTGATCTGCAAGCCAAGGTAGCTGCGCAGTTCACCCAGGTCTGTTCACGTGTGTCTCTTCTGCAGCTCGGACTTCACGTAGGCAAGTCCAGCAGTGTCAGCAGTGGCAAAGACCAAGTCGTCGACGTACACGAGGATGTCGAAAGGCGGCACAGAGGTGTCGGTGCGCAGAAATAGCGACGGGTCGGCTGTAGAAGGAGCAAACCCAAGAGCCGCAAGAGTAGTCCTTAGTGTGTCCTGCCACTCACGGGGCGCCTGGCGGAGACCGTAGACTGGGCGCCGGAGGCTCCACTGGGTACCAGGAGGGAACAACCCAGTGAAGCCAGGTGGGCGACGCAGCCAGATCTCCTCGTGCAGGCTGCCCTGCAAGAAAGTTGTGCTGAAGTCGAGGGAGTGCAACTCATAGTCACGATGAGCGGCAACGTGCAGTAGCACCCGAAGAGTGGTCATCTTTGGGGTGGGAGAGAAGGTCTAAAAGTAGTCAACTCCTTGCCGCTGACTGAAGCCACGAGCCACGTACCGTGCTTTGAAGACACGCGGAGAACTCGGCGGCCGCTTCACCGTGAAAATCCACATGCCACTGACGATGTTCGCCCCAGGAGGGGGGACAGCATCAACGTAGGTGCCTCTGGACTTCCAGGACGCCATCTCTGCATCCATAGCTGCCTGCCACTGAGAAGAGTAGGGACCCTCTATCGCCTCCGCGTAAGAGCGCGGAGTCGGGATGTCAAGTGCATCCGGGTCTCCCTCAGGGGTAAGCAGTACGGACACGAGATGAGGTGAAGCAGCGGCCAAGCACTGGAACTCCTCTTGCCTGTCCTCAAGGACGTCCATGCCAAGGGCACACTCACCCCCGACGGACGGTAGACAGACAGACTCAGACTCAGCGACAAGACTAGCAGCGTAGTCTAGGCGACAGCGAGCAGCAAAGTCGACGAGCTCAGCAACTAGGGTAGACGCAGCAGTGGACTCGAAAGAAGGGTCAGTGACGACAGTAGCAAGGAGGCGCGTGACAGTAGGACTGACAGCACGAAGAGAGCCCGACTCCGGGTCGGCAAGAGTAGGAAGAGAGGACTCAGGAGGAGAAGGCAAAGGGGCACGCAGAGGAGCAGTGGACGGACGCAGAGACATCTGGTGCGTGCCAGGGACAGGAGGAGGACGCTAACGCGAACCGCGACCACTAGTGCGAGCAGCACGAACAAGCGACGCAGGACGAGACGCAGGCTCACGACGCTCAGCAAGACCTCCAGTAGGACCAGTGTAGGGAGAGGGAGGAGGGAGAGGGGAGGCAGGTTGTAACTGTAGCTGTGACTGGACAGGTTGTGGACACTCTAAAGAAGGAGGAGGACCCGTAGAAGGTGGAAGACCAAGAACCAACTGCAGGAGTGGAACGAAGTACGGTCGAGGCCGCGCGGCAACGCCAGACACAGCAGGGACAGCACCAGCACCCCCAGTAGGAGCACCCACTCCAGCAGCACCTCCAGCAGCTCCAGAACCTCCAGCAGCACCAGTAGTACCCCCAGCAGGACCGTGGGCAGGAGGCTCAGCACCAACGCCCGCAGCAGCACCAGCTCCAGTCGAACCCGCAGGCCCAGCAGCTCCAGTACTCCCACCACGAGCACTTCCGGGACCCGCGGCACCAGCACCCTCAGCAGTCGAAGAACCTCCAGCTCCAGCAGCACGCCTCCAGCGCTGTGCAAACCACTCGCGCAGCTCCGGGGGAGAGAGTGGCTCCCGGCAAGACGAAGCCCCCGGAGGACCTCCAAGCGTAGCACCTCCAGACTCAACACCCGTAGTCGCAGCACCCCTAAGCTCAGCACCCCCAGGCTCAGTACCCCCAGCCACAGCACCCCCAGGCTCAGCACCCTCAGGCTCAGCACCCCCAGGCTCAGCACCCCCAGTCGCAGCACCCCCAGGCTCAGCACCTCCATGCTCAGCACCCTCAGCAGCACCAGAGTCACCAGTAACCTCGACAGGCTCGACTGCGTCTACCTGGGACACACCTGAAGGGGCAGGACCCTGAGGGGGGAGGGTGTCTACCGGGGGAGGACCTGGGACAAGGAAGAGCGGGGGCGGGGGGAGGGACGGAGTGCGGTAGGGGAAGAGGCGGTAGTAGGGGACCGACTCGTCAAACGTGACGTCCTGGGAGGACAGAACACGGCGAGAGGTAGGGTGGTAGAACTGCCACCCAGGCGCGTCAGGGGGGAACCCCAGGAAGACGCAAGGAGCAGCACGAGGGGACAGCTTGTCCGCAGACAAGTCGCGGACAAACGTCCAAGATCCTCAGACCCGGAACGCCGACGCATCGCCAACCTTCCCGGTCCACAGCAAGGCTGGGGAGGTCTCCGGCCTGGAGACCCTGGGGTGAAGGTTGAGCTGATGCGCCGCGTACCTGACCGCAAACGGCCACAGAAAATGGGGGGCAGCCGCATGCATCATAGACGTACGAGCGACGTCCATGACCATGCCAATGCGGCGCTCAGCAATCCCATTTTGCTGCGGTGATTCCGGAAGCGTGAAGGTCTGACGGATGCCTCGTGCACGACAGTAGGCTCGCAGAAGGCCAGAGGAGAACTCTCCACCTCTGTCCGAGTGCAGACGCAGAACAGGAAAGTCCGAGCCGAAGCTCTGCCTGAGCTGGAGACGAGCTGCGCGGATCCAGTCGATCAGCACCTCAGTGACATCACCTTTGCTGCGCAAGGGGAAGACTGTGGTGTAACGCGAGTAGTCGTCAACAACGAGCAGGAAGTAGCGCTCGTGACCCTATCCACGGACGCGGGCTGGGCCCCACACGTCCATGTGAAGCGTCTGCAACGGGGCCTCCGTCGGAGGAAACTGGGAGGAGTGAGGGGCAGCACGCTGGCGCCCCTCGACACAGGGGACACATGCAGGGCCAGGGCCCTGAGGAAGGGGAGGGAGGGACTAGGGCAGACCGGACACAAGAAGACGGGAGGCCATGCCTTTGAGCCGAAGCAGAGAGGGGTGACCAAGGCGGTGTTGCCAGAGGAGAGTCTCGTGAGACAGGAGACGACACGAACAGGGGGCAGACTCAGGACCAGACCTGGACGCTGCAGCTAACACCTGACCCGACGCAGCTACCCTACCAGACTCAGCAACGGGAGGAGACGCAGTGGTCAGTGTGTACAGGCTCGACCTCGGCTGACGGGTAAACGTAGCCAGGTGTCGGCCTGTGCTAGCGTCAGTGCAGTGCGTCACCCTCTGGCGCGCAAGAGTGAACTGGTGGACACCCGCATCCTGTAGGTCAGCACCACTCACCAAGTTCGTAGAGAACGAGGGGAGGTAGAGACCAGACAGGGTGCCAGAGGGAGCCGCCGGACACGGGAGGACCATGGAGAAGTGAGACAGGACAGGACCCCCAGAGGGGTCAGCCAGAGAGACCGCAACCGGCCGACTAAGCGGCGTGAGTGTGGTGCGGTCCCGAAAGAAGGAGTGAGAAGCCCCAGAGTCAAGAGTGAAGGTGAGGGAGGCCGAAGCCGACGTAGTACCTGAGAGCGCAGACTCACCAGTACCTGAGGGCGCAGACGCACTGGCACCTAGAGCAGCAGCCTCACCGGCACCTAGAGCAGCAGTACCAATGCCCGAGTCGGGCGGGAAACACCGGTAACAGTCACCCTCATCACTAATAGTCACAGCATACATGGCAGCAAGGATAGCATCAAAGTCAAGATCAAAGATAGCGACACCTGCCCTAGACAGCTCTCCCCAGCGGGGGATCTCACTGGCCTCCGGGAACTGCTGACGCCAAGCGTCCGTCAGGCGGCCAAAGCAGCGCTCGGCGGTGTGGGCACCCCCACACTGCTCACGCGCGCGGTCGCCGGTGCGAAGGATGTAGGTGCAGGGACCAAAGCTCCCACCACGCTGACGCTGCGTGTACCACTCACGGAGCTGCTGAGGGGACAGGCCCTCGCGACCGCGCTGCTGCTGCTGGCGCGTGGCACCACCGAAGCCACTCCTCTGCGAAGACCCACGACCAGCTCCACCGCCACCCCCGCCGCCTCCGCCACTGGTGCCGCCTCCGCCACCGCCTCCACCGCCGACACCTCCGCCACCGCCGCTCCCACCGCCGCCACCACCGCCACCTCCGCCTCCACTGCCGCCACCGACCCCTCCACCCCCACCGCCACCCCCACTCTCCCCACTGCCGCCTCCTCCACCTCCACCGCCCCTGCGCGCCCCTCCAGCGCCCTTGCCCCCCTTGCCCTTGCCAGGGCGGCGTCTCCCGCTAGGGGCAGACGCCGCACCGACCGACTCAAGACCAAGGAGGTCGGCCGCAGCAGCAGAGGCAACAGAGGGCAAAAGGAGGGAGGGGGAACACCCCTCAAAGATGGGGGTGCGCGGGTCACCACGAGAGGGCCCTACAGCGACTATGCCCTTCTCGGCCGCTAGGAGGGACTTCTCAAGGAGGTCTACAGTGAGAGTGGTGGGACAGACTGAGAGGAAGTGGTCCCTGACTACGCGAAGGGAGTCAGGGAGACGAGTGACTATGTAGTAGAGGGTGATGTACATAGGGGGGGGGGGTTCTTGGCGCAGAAGTCAGCTGGTAGCGTAGCGCGGTAGCGGGTGTCACTAGTGCGGAGGTGCATAATGAGGTCAGTGACTGTGGGAAAGGCAGCAAGGTCAGGGAAGAGGTACGGTAGCATGACGCGGCTCAGTGCAGCAGTGGTTGGGGAGGAGTAGCGCGCAACTACAGCGTCGTACAACGTCTGAGCACTCTTGTACTGACTAAAGTGCGCACGCTCAGAGGTAGGGAGGTGGCGATGCACAGCAAGACGTGCAGCAGCGTCGCGCGTGGCCCACTGGGAGCGAACAGTGGCGTCAGCATCAGCAGCAGGGGCAGGGGCAGTGCCAGAGGTGAGGTCAAAGAGAGAGAGACTGTCTGCCCTATCGCACTGTAATAACAGCTGCAGGTCATCTAGCCAGACCTCAAAGTCAATGGCCCTACCCTCAGCGTCAAAGGCAAGGACACTAGGAGTAGCCATGACCCTAGACGAGCAGTAGTGCAAACAGTAGGGTGGGGGGGCAGTGCAGTGACAAAAGAAGCTGTGCTCACCGGACTGTGCAGGTCGGGCGGCTCGGAAGAGGGGCGGCTCGAACGCTCGGCGGCTCGGCTGCTCAGCGGCTCGGCTGCTGGGCCGCTCGGCGGCTCGGCTGCGGCTCGGCTGGTGGGCGGCTCGGCTGCGGCTCGGCTGCTGGCCTGCGGCTGCGGCTCAACTGTTGGGTGGCTCGGCGATGCAGCAGGTGACGGGCAGGGACAGGCGGCGCACGGGCGGCGAAGAGCCGGGACAAGCGGCTTACGGGCGGCGTGGGGCCGAGACGGCGGCGCGCGGCCGGGACGGGCGGCGCACGGGCGGCGTGGGGCCGGGACGGCGGTGCGCGGCCAGGACGGGCGGCGCACAGGCAACGTGGGGCCGGGACGGGCAGCGTACGGGCGTCGACGGGCCGGGGCAGCGGCGCGCGGCCGGGACGGGCGGCGCACAGGTGGCGTGGGGCCGGGACGGGCGGTGCACGGGCCGGGTGGGGCCGAGATGGGCGGCGCACGGGCGTCGATGGGCCGGAGCAGCGGCGCGCGGCCGGGACGGGCGGCGCACAAGCGGCGTGGGGCCGGGACGGGCGGCGCACGGGCGGCGTGGAGCCGGGACGGGCGGCGCACGGGCGTCGACGGGCCGGAGCAGCGGCGCGCGGCCGGGACGGGCGGCGCACAGGCGGCGTGGGGCCGGGACGGGCGGCGCACGGGCGGCGTGTGGCCAAGACGGTGGCGCGCGGCCGGGACGGGCGGCGCACGGGCGGCGTGGGGCCGGGACGGGCGACGCACGGGCGTCGACGGGCCGGGGTAGCTGCGCGCGGCCGGGACGGGCGGCGCACAGGCGGCGTGGGGCCGGGACGGCGGCGTGGGGCCGGGACGGCGGCGTGAGGCCGGGACGGGCGGCGCACGGGCGTCTAAGTGCCGGGACGGCGGGGTGGGGCCGGGACGGGCGGCGCACGGGCGTCTAAGGGCCGGGACGGGCGGCTAAAGGGGCAACTAAGGGCCAAGGGAGAGGGGAGCGCGACTCGGGCAAGGGCAGAGTGCGCTCCGGGCAGGAAAAAAAAGGACGGTGGGCCCTAGGAACAGTTCCCACGAGGGAACCTGCTCGATACCATGTGAAATAACTGAAACGAGAATGGATGAACTAAGAATGAAGTGAGTACAAATAGGAAACCCTAATTGGGTTGTTACCCCTATGGGATACCCCACTATAGCCTACACAACAGCATAAGCTATAATGTTCTGACAAATATACCACTAGCCTGATTTGAGCAGGGTAGTTTTAGGCTAAGCCTATTTTTGCATCTATTTTGTGTTTTAATTTAACTTATTTTTAATGACATACACAAGTAGCACCTTCAGAGTCCATGAAGTCTACACACGCAACACATGCACAAAATACTTACTCAGTGCCACCCCCACTGGCAATTGTTGGCAGTCCTGCGGCAGAAACAACCAATGAGGATTCTTGGCATGCTGCCAAGTACGAAGCAAGTTTCCATGCGCGTGGGCACGAGCGACAACGGGTGTTTGTGGAGGAGGCCCTCAGATTCGTTTTTGGCCTGTCTGATTCGTCAGACTAGTACACAATTTTTGTCTGAAAATCTCAGAGTTGGTATAAAAAAAAGGCTGAAATTTCAGAGTGTCCTAAAAAAAAAGGTCTGATAATTCAAAAACAATGTATTCAATGTTTCATCGGAATGTAATCAATGTTTCATTCATCTGCTACCGAAACACACAACACTAAGGGGATTTCCGAAAAAACATGCTCTGACATGGCGAATACCGGTATATGTGTCAGGGCGAATCTTGTGGTGCGAAAGAACGAATCTGCAATGTCAGGGCGAGTTTTCTGTGATTGGTCGAAAATTGTTGTGCTCTGACAGCGCAAATCTGTTGTGTCAGGGCGATTTTGCTATGATTGGGCGAAAATCTTGTGCTGTAAAGCTCGGATTTGCTGTGTCAAGGCAATTTTGCGTTGACATTGCGAATCTGTTGTGACCCGTAAGTCTGAATCACCAGTCAAGGACGCGTTTGTACTCTGAATGATCAGAGTACATTCTCAGAAAACTCTGAACTCTCAGAGTTAGCCTTAAAAATGTTGGGCTGAGAAGCCCCTTAGGATCTTTGGTGGAGTAAATCTCTGGGTAGAGTGATGTGGTAGCGGAAGCGTTTAATGATGAGACTCTGAACTGAGAAAGTGAGAACGAGAATGAATCAACTATGAATGAAGTCGGTACAAGTACTAGCCCTAATTGGGTTGTACCCCTTATGGGATACCCCGCTATAGCCTACACAAAAGCATAAGCTTTAATGTTCTGACACACCCCCATAGGCAAAGTGGGGGAGAACAGGGGGTCACAAGACCAGTCAAGCAAAGCAAAGCAAAGCTCAAAGTGGATCACAAAGTCACCACACATTCCGAGCACAAGTTCAAGGCCACAAGGCCAGTTCACATGCAGGAGTACATATATATATAAGACTAGACAAGCAAGAGCAGGCGTATATATATATGTAACAGTACAAGAAAGGTCAAGACGTGAGCAAGTGAGGCAAGACAGGGACAAGACCCAGATGAGTGTAGAAGCGCTGATGATCACAAGGCGGAAGTGCCTTGGTGAAAACATCAGCAGTGTTGGCCTCAGAGGCCACGTACGCAAGCCGCAACTGTCCACGCTGCTGTAGCTCACGAGCAAGGAAGTAGCGGAGAGCAATGTGCTTTGTTCTGTGCTCCAGTCGCTGCTCTTGACACAAGGCCAGCATGGCCTTGTTGTCTACGTACAGAACTGGAGGAGAACCAGGCGGCTCTCCGAGGTCAGTCAGTAGGTAGGTGAGCTAGCGAAGCTCCTGTGCAGCCATGGCCTCAGCGTAGATCTCAGCCTCACAACTGGAGCCGAGAACAGAAGACGAGCGAGTAGCCCGCCACGAGACAGAGCCGGAACCAAGGCTGAAGGTGTAACCCTGTGACGACCGCTGCGTAGCCTGGTCGTCAGCCCAAGAAGCGTCTACGTGCCCAGTGAGGACCACTGGACTGCGCCCTCCAAGCACTAGCCCCATGCCCGACGTACTGCACAAGTAGCGCAAAACCCTCTTCGCTGCAGCCATGTGCTCTGGTTAGTGTCTCCCAGGAGCAACATAACGTGCGAGAATGCTAAGAGGGTGTGCGAGGTCAAGTCGAGTGCAGGTCATCAGATACACGAGGAAGCCAACAAGCTCTGGATACGGGCCACTCGACTCTACGGACTCATCCGAAGGCAGAGCTGAGAGTGAGTGGCGAGTAGGCAGAGGAGTGGCCTGAGGCGAGGAGTACGTGAAGCCGAAGCGCTGAAGGACCTGCTGCACCATGTGTGACTGAGTCAGGGTAATGGTGCGGCGTGCTCTGTCCCGGGTGATCTGCAAGCCAAGGTAGCTGCGCAGTTCACCCAGGTCAGTGCACGTGTGTCTCTTCTGCAGCTCAGACTTCACGTAGGCGAGTCCAGCAGTGTCAGCTGTGGCAAAGACCAAGTCGTCGACGTACACGAGGATGTAGAACGGCGGCAGAGAGGTGTCGGTGCGTAGAAACAGCGACGGGTCGGCAGTAGAAGGAGCAAACCCAAGAGCCGCAAGCGTAGTCCTCAGTGTGTCGTGCCACTCACGTGGCGCCTGGCGGAGACCGTAGAATGGACGCCGGAGACTCCACTGGGTACCAGGAGGGAACGACCCAGTGAAGCCAGGTGGGCGGCGCAGCCAGATCTCCTCGTGCAGGCTGCCCTGCAGGAAAGCAGTGCTGAAGTCAAGAGAGTGTAGCTCGTAGTCACAGTGAGCAGCTACGTGCAGCAGTACCCGAAGAGTGGTCATCTTCGCGGTGGGAGAGAAGGTCTGAAAGTAGTCAACTCCCTGCCGCTGACTGAAGCCACGAGCCACGTAACGCGCCTTGAAGACAGGCGGAGAACCCGGCGGCCGCTTCACCCTGAAGATCCACATGCCACTGACGATGTTCGCCCCAGGAGGGGGGACAGCGTCTACGTAGGTGCCTGTGGACTTCCAAGAAGCCATCTCTGCATCCATAGCTGACTGCCACTGAGAAGAGTAGGGACCCTCTATCGCCTCCGCGTAAGAGCGCAGAGTCGGGATGTCAAGTGAATCCGGGTCTCCCTCAGGGGTAAGCAGTACGGATACGAGATAAGGTGAAGCGGCTGTCGGACACTGGAACTCCTCCTGCCTGTCCTCAAGGACGTCCGAGCGAAGGGCACACTCACCCCCGACGGACGGAGGACACACAGACTCAGACTCAGCGATAAAACTAGCAGCGTAGTCTAGGCGACAACGAGCAGCAAAGTCGACGAGGTCAGCAACTAGGGCAGACGCAGCAGTGGACTCAAAAGAAGGGTCAGTGACGACAATAGCAAGGAGACGCGTGACAGTAGGACTGGCAGCACGAAGAGAGTCCGACTCCGGGTCGGCAAGAGTAGGAAGAGAGGAGGCAGGAGGAGAAGGCAAAGGGGCACGCAGAGGAGCAGTGGACTAACGCAGAGACATCTAGTGCGTGCCAGGGACAGGAGGAGGACGCTGACGCGAACAACGACCACTAGTGCGAGCTAGACGGACGGGCGACGCAGGGCGAGACGCAGGCTCACGACGCTCAGCAAGACCTCCAGTAGGACCAGTGTAGGGAGAAGGAGCAGGCAAAGGGGAGGTAGGCTGCAGCTGTAACTGGGACTGAACAGGCTGTGGACACTCTAAAGAAGGAGGAGGACCAGTAGAAGGTGGAAGACCAAGAACCTGCTGCAGGAGTGGAACGAAGTACGGTTGAGGCCGCGCGGTGACGCCAGACGCAGTAGGGACAGCACCAGTATCCCCAGCAGGAGCACCCGCTCCAGCAGCACCTCCAGCAGCTCCAGAACCTCCTGCAGCACCAGTAGTACCCCCAGCAGGACCGCCAGCAGTAGGCTCAGCGCCAACACCCTCAGCAGCACCAGCTCTAGTCGAACCCGCAGGCCCAGCAGCTCCAGTACTCCCAGTACGAGCACCTCCGGGACCCGCGACAACAGCACCCTCAGCAGCCGAAGAACCTCGAGCTCCAGCAGCACGGCTCCAGCGCCAGGCAAACCACTCGCGCAGCTCCTGTGGAGAGAGTGGCTCCCGTAGAGACGAAGCACCCGGAGAACCACCAAGCGTAGCACCTCAAAGCTCAGTACCCTCTGGCTCACCACCCCCACGCTCAGCACCCCCAAGCTCAGCACCCCTAGTCGCAGCACCCCTAGGCTCAGCACCCCCAGGCTCAGCACTCCCAGTCGCAGCACCCCCAGGCTCAGCACCCCCACGCTCAGCACCCCCAGTCGCAGCACCCCCAGGCTCAGCACCCCCAGGCTCAGCACCCCCAGACTCAACACCCCCAGGCTCAGCACCCCCAGTCTCAGCACCCCCAGGCTCAGCACCCTCAGCAGCACCAGAGTCACCAGTAACCTTGACAGGCTCGACTGCGTCTACCTGGGACACACCTGAAGGGGCAGGACCCTGAGGGGGGAGGGGGTCTACCTGGGGGGGACCTGGTACAAGGAAGAGCGGGGCGGGGGGGAGGGACGGAGTGCGATAGTGGAAGAGGCGGTAGTAGGGGACCGACTCGTCAAACGTGACGTCTTGGGAGGACAGAAGACGGCGAGAGGTGGGGTGGTAGAACTACCACCCAGGCGCGTCAGGGGGGAACCCCAGGAAGACGCAAGGAGCAGCACGAGGGGACAGCTTGTCCGCAGACAAGTCGCGGACAAACGCCCGAGATCCCCAGACCCGGAACGCCGACGCATCGCCAACCTTCCCCGTCCATAGCAAGGCTGGAGAGGTCTCCTGCCTGGAGACCCTGGGGTGAAGGTTGATCTGGTGCGCCGCGTACCTGACCGCAAACGGCCACCGAAAATGGGGGGCAGCCGCATGCATCATAGACGTACGATCGACGTCCATGACCATGCCAATGCGGCGCTCAGCAATCCCATTTTGCTGCGGAGAGTTCGGAAGCGTGAAGGTCTGGCGGATGCCTTGTGCGCGATAGTAGGCTCGCAGAAGGCCAGAGGAATACTCTCCACCTCTGTCCGAGTGCAGACGCAGAACAGGAAAGTCCGAGCCAAAGCTCTGCCTGAGCTGGAGACGAGCTGCGTGGATCCAGTCGATCAGCACCCCAATGACATCACCCTTGCTGCGCAAGAGGAAGACCGCGGTGTAACGCGAGTAGTCGTCAACAACGAGCAGGAAGTAGCGCTCGTGACCCTGTCTACGGACGCGGGCTGGGCCCCACACGTCCATGTGAAGCGTCTGTAGTGGGGCCTCCGTCGGAGGAAACTGGGAGGAGTGAGGGGCAGCCCGCTGGCACCCCTCGACACAGGGGACACAGGTAGGGCCAGGCCCCTGAGGAAGGGGAGGGAGGGACAGGGGGGGACCAGAAACAAGAAGGCGTGAGGCCATGCCTCTGAGACGAAGCAGAGAGGGGTGACCAAGGCGGTGGTGCCAGAGGAGAGTCTCGTGAGACAGGAGACGACACGAACAGGGGGCAGACTCAGGACCAGACCTGGACGCTGCAGCAAACACCTGACCCGACGCAGCTACCCTACCAGACTCAGCATCTGGAAGAGACGTGGTGGTCAGTGTGTACAGGCTCGACCCCGGCTGACGTGTGAACGTAGCCAAGTGTCGGCCTGTGCGGGCCTCTGTGCAGTGCGTCACCCGCTGACGCGCAGGAGTGAACTGGTGCATTCCCCCATCCTGTAGGTCAGCACCACTCACCAAGTTCGTAGAGAACGAGGGGAGGTAGAGACCAGACAGGGTGCCAGAGGGAGCCGCCGGACACGGGAGGACTGTGGAGAAGTGAGACAGGACAGGACCCCCGGAGGGGTCAGCCAGAGACACTGCAACCAGACGCCTAAGCGGCGAGAGTGTGGTGCCGTCCCGAAAGAAGGAGCGAGAAGCCCCAGAGTCAAGGATGAAGGTGAGGGAGGCCGAAGCCGACGCAGTACCTGAGAGCGCAGACTCACCAGTACCTGAGGACGAAGACGCACTAGCACCTAGAACAGCAGCGTCGCAAGCACCTAGGGCAGCAGCCTCACCAGTACCTAGAGCAGCAGTCGCAATGCACGGATCGGGCGGGAAACACCGGTAACAGTCACCATCACCACTAATAGTCACAGCATACATGGCAGACATAATAGCATCAAAATCAAGATCATAGATGGCAACTCCCGCCCTAGACAGCTCGCCCCAGCCAGGGATCTCTGTGGCCTCAAGGAACTGGTGACACCACGCGTCCGTCAGGCGGCCAAAGCAGCGCAAGGTGGGGTGCGCACCCCCACACTGCTCACCCGCACGGTCGCCGGTGCGCAGGACGTAGGTGCACGGACCAAAACCCCCACCCCGCTGGCGTGCAGTGTACCACTCACGGAGCTGCTGAGGGGACAGGGTCTCACGACCGCGCTGCTGCTGCTGGCGCGGACCATCACCGGAACCACTCCTCTGCGTAGACCCGCGACCAGCTCCACCGCCACCTCCGCCGCCTCCACCGCCTCCGCCGCCTCCGCCACCACCGCTGCCTCCGCCACCACCGCCGCCTCCGCTACCACCGCCGCCTCCGCTCCCTCTGCCACCGCCGCCGCCTCCGCCTCCACTGCTGCCACCGGTACCTCCACCCCCTCCAACACTCCCACCACCACCCCCACTCTCTCTGCCGCCTCCACCGCCACCTCCACCGCCCCCTCCAGCTCCTCCAGCGCCCCTGCCCCCCTTGCCCTTGCTTGTGCGGCGCTTCCCCGAAGGGGCAGACGCAGCACCGACCGACTCAAAACCAACGAGGTCGGCCGCAGCAGCAGAAGCAACAGAGGGCAAGAGGGGGGAGGGAGAATACCCCTCAAAGACCGGGGTGCGGGGGTCACCACGAGAGGCTCCTACAGCGACTATGCTCTTCTCCGCCGCTAGGAGGGCCTTCTCGAGGAGGTCAACGGTGAGAGTGGTGGGGCACACTGCGAGGAAGTGGTCCATGACTACGCGAAGGGAGTCAGGGAGTCGGGTGACTATGTAGTAGAGGGTGATATACATGGGGGGGGGGTTCTTGGCGCAGAACTTAGCAGGAAGCGCAGCGCGGTAGCGAGTGTCACTAGTGCGGAGGTGCGTAATGAGGTCAGTGACTGTGGGAAAGGCAGCAAGGTCAGGGAAGAGGTACGGTAGCATGAGACGGCTCAGTGCAGCAGTGGCAGGGGAGGAGTAGCGTGCAACGACAGCGTCGTACAAGGTCTGAGCACTCTTGTACTGACTAAAGTGCGCATGCTCGGAGGTAGGGAGGTGGCGACGCACAGCAAGACGTGCAGCAGCGTCGCGCGTGGCCCACTGGGAGCGAACAGTGGCGTCAACATCAGCAGCAGGGGCAGGAGAGGCGCCAGAGGTGAGGTCAAAGAGAGAGAGACCGTCTGCCCTATCGCACTGTAAGAACTGCTGCAGGTCATCAACCCAGACGTCAAAGTCAATGGCTCGACCCTCAGCGTCAAAAGCGAGGACACTAGGGGTAGCCATGACCACATTAGACTAGCAGTGCAACAGTAGGGTGAGGGCAGTGCAGTAAGAGAGGCACTGGGCTTACAGGACAGGGCAGCTCGGACGGCTCGGCAGTAGGGCGGCTCGGCAGTAGGGCGGCTCGGCAGCTCGGCGGCTCGGCTACTGGGCGGCTGGGCGGCTCGGCTGCAGTGCGGCTCGGCGGCCCGGCGGCTCGACTGTACGGCGGCTCGGCTGCTGGGCGGCTCGGCTGCAGGGCGGCCCGGCTGCTGGGCGGCTCGGCTGCGGGGCAGCTCGGCTGCTCGGCTGCCGGGCGGCTCGGCGGTCCGGCTGCTCGGTTGCCCGGGCGACTCGGCGGTGCTGCTGCAGGGCTGCGCGACGGTCGGCTGCTCGGCTGGGTGGGGCGGGTCTGGCAGCTCGGGTGGCGGGCGGCACTGCAGCAGGTGACGGGCCGCAGATGAGAGCGGCGGGGCCGCAGGTGAGAGCGGCGGGGCCGCTAGTGAGAGCGGCGGGGCCGCAGGTGAGAGCGGCAGGGCCGCCGATGAGAGCGGCGGGGCCGTAGGTGAGAGCGGCGGGGCCGCAGGTGAGAGCGGCGGGGCCGCCGATGAGAGCGGCGGGGCCGCCGATGAGAGCGGCGGGGCCGCAGGTGAGAGCGGCGGGGCCGCAGGTGAGAGCGGCGGGGCCGCCGATGAGAGCGGCGGGGCCGCAGGTGAGAGCGGCGGGGCCGCAGGTGAGAGCGGCAGAGCCGCAGATGAGAGCGGCGGGGCCGCAGTTGAGGGCGGCGGGGCCGTAGTTGAAGGCGGCGGGGCCGCAGCAGAGGGCGGCGAGGCCGCAGCAGAGGGCCGCGAGGCCGCAGTTGAGGGCGGCGGGGCCGCAGTTGAGGGTGGCGGGGCCGCAGTTGAGGGCAACGGGGCCGTGTAACGGGACGGCGGGGCCGTGAGAAGGGCGGCGACGGGCCGCTGTTAGGGCGGCGATGGGGCCGCTGGTGAAAGGGCGGCGGATCGGGGCCGCAAGGGCGGCTGAGTGGGGCCGCGAGAGGCCGCTAGGACGGCGCGACGCGGCCGTTAGGGAGGCGCGACGCGACCGTAAGGGCGGCGCGACGGGCCGCTAAGGGCGACGCGACGGGCCGCTAAGGGTGACGCGACGGGGCCGCTAAGAAGGGCGCGACCCTAGGCGCGCTTCGGGCAGGGGCAGGACGCGCCCCGGGCAGGAAAAAAAAAATGGGATCGGTGGGCCCTAGGAACAGTTCCCACGAGGGAACCTGCTCGATACCATGAGAAAGTGAGAACGGGAATGAATCAACTATGAATGAAGTGGGTACAAGTACTAACCCTAATTGGGTTGTTCCCCTTATGGGATACCCCACTACAGCCTACACAGAAGCATAAGCTATAATGTTCTGACATGAACCACCTTGTACTAGTGTGTGAGAACAAAGTGAGTTAATCAAAACAAACAAGTACAAAGGTTTATATAAGAGTACAAGGAATACGAAGAGATATGAGAGATAACTGTTTTTGCTGTTGCGGTTTGATACAGTGCGACTCGGGCAACTGCACAATATCGAGTCAGTTGTGTGTCCTTGCTGTCGCGCTAATTCTGTCAAGTCAAAGGTCGCTGACCTTTGACTTTCCTGTAACCTCCAGCGGTTACTTCAACCTCCGAGGGTTGACTCGCTGGTGCCCCTTGTGCCTTGGTGTTTCGACACGATAGAAGCGCTTTTAGGACCGATTGTTTCCAACACTCCCCTGTCAGAATCCCAACCACTAGACCATTGGGATAAAAGGGCTTGTTTTAGTAGCGGGTCAGTGCGCCCATAACCCCCCAGGCCAACGTGCCTGTAACCCTTCCCTAGGATCAATCGGGGATCACCAGTGGACCTCTGACACCCCCCCGCACTGGGATGCCCGAAGTGCATACACCGGGATTCGAACCCGAGACCTTCGCTCTGATACCATGTCAGAATCCCAACCACTAGACCATTGGGATAAAAGGGCTTGTTTTAGTAGCGGGCCAGTGCGCCCATAACCCCCCAGGCCAACGTGCCTGTAACCCTTCCCTAGGATCAATCGGGGATCACCAGTGGACCTCTGACATCCCCTTCGCTTCTGGAGTGTCGCTGATGTGGCTTTGTCCAGTCAGCAACATGCAGTATTCGAACTTCAGCTTTCCGAGTTTCTTGGTCAAGTAGTCAGCTGCCATCTCGGACGTGGGACAGTATGACAGGACGAGTTTTCCCTTCTCGATCTCGTCCTTCACGAAGAAATATCGCAGGGCGATGTGCTTCGTCCTGTTCGCAAAGCCGTTCTTGTTGGCGATGCGAGTTGCAGATTGGTTGTCGCAGAACAGGGTGAAGTTGGGTAACTCGGCTAACTTCGCTTCTTCTAGCAGTTCGCGAAGGTAGAGACCTTCCTTGGTGGCTGAGCAGAGTGCAATGTATTCTGCTTCAGCTGACGAGAGAGGAATTAGTTCTTGCTTGCTCGATTGCCAGGAGATAGGCCCGATAGGCTCGAAGCGATAGATATAGCCGGTGCGCGATCGTCTGTTGTCGGAGTCGCCCGCGTGATCTGCGTCGACGTAACCGATTAGCTTAGGCGGTGCAGTTGTGTCAGATTATTATAGCTGATGCATGTTTGTAGGCTATAGTGGGGTAGCACATATGGGGTACAGTTTGCTAGGGTTGTATTTGTACCCAACTCTGACTTAGTCAATTCATTCCTGTTCATTCCTTTCACATGGTATAGAGCGGGTTCCCTGTGGGAACTTCGCCTAGGGCCCACCGAAGCGCGCCCCGAGGCGCGCGATCCTTTTTTTTAGCGACCCCCCCCGAGTCGCCCTTCCCCTGCGGCCCCGCCGCCCTTCGTTCGCGGCCCCGCCGTCCAGTCGCGGCCCCGCCCTTACGTCGCGGCCCCGCCCTTACGTCGCGGCCCCGCCACTAAGTCGCGGCCCCGCCACTAAGACGCGGCCCCGCCACCCAGTCGCGGCCCCGCCGCCTACTCGGACGCGGCCCCGCCGCCTGCTAAGACGCGGCCCCGCCGCCTGCTAAGACGTGGCCCCGCCGCCTGCTAAGACGCGGCCCCGCCGCCTGCTCAACCGCGGCCCCGCCGCCTGCTCAGCCGCGACCCCGCCGCCCGCTACGACGCGGCCTCCGCCGCCTGCTCAGCCGCGGCCCCACCGCCCTCTACGACGCGGCCTCTGCCGCCTGCTCAGCCGCGGCCCTGCCGCCTCCTACGACGCGGCCCCGCAGCCTGCTCAGCCGCGGGTGCTTCCAGCGGCCCTCCGCTGCATCCTGACGGCTCCGCCACTGCACCCTGACGGCCCCGCCGTCCCCTGTCTCGGCCCCACCGCTGCACCCTGACGGCCCCGCCGTCCCTTGTCCCGGCCCCGCCACTACACTGCAGCAAAGCCGCCCAGCAGCAGCCGGGCCGCCCAGCAGCAGCCGAGCCGCCCAGCAGCAGCCGAGCCGCCCAGCAGCAGCCGAGCCGCCCAGCAGCAGCCGAACCGCCCAGCAGCAGCCGAGCCGCCCAGCAGCAGCCGAGCCGCCCGGTACCTGAGCCGCCCGAGCCGCCCGAGCCGCCCGAGCCGCCCGAGCCGCCCGAGCAGCCCGAGCCGCCTGCTGCTGACCTACCCGACTCTCCCATCCCGGTGAGACTTTCAGCTGCTGCCATGGCCACCCCCAATGTTCTCACTTTTGACGCTGAGGGGAGGGCCATTGACTTTGCCGTCTGGATCGAGGACCTGCAGCTGTACTTACTGTGTGATGCAGTAGATGAGATCTCTCTCTTTGACTTTGTCTCTGGCGCTGTCCCTGCCCCGCCTGCTGATGCTGACTCTGCCGTTCGCTCCAAGTGGGCGACCCGCGATGCTGCTGCACGTCTTGCTGTGCGTCGCCACCTCCCTTCCTCTGAGCGTGCCCACTTTAGTCAGTGCAAGACCGCTCAGGCCTTGTACGACGCTGTAGTTGCGCGCTACTCCTCCCCTTCCTCCGCTACCCTTAGCCGCCTCATGCTACCGTTTCTCTTCCCTGACCTCGCTTCCTTTCCCACTGTCGCTGACCTCGTTACCCACCTCCGCGCTAGTGACACCCGCTACCGCGCTGCCCTTCCTGCTGAGTTCCGCGCTGCGAACCCTCCTCCCATGTACATCACTCTCTACTTTCTCGTCACCCGTCTCCCTGAGTCCCTTCGTGTCGTTAGGGACCAGTTTCTCTCTGTCTGTCCCACCACTCTCACTGTCGACCTCCTTGAGGAGTCCCTGCTAGCGGCTGAGAAGAGTATTGTCGCTGTAGGAGCCTCTCGAGGTGACCCTCGCACCCCCATCTTTGAGGGGTGTGGTCCCTCCCCCCTGCTGCCCTCTGTCGCCTCTGCCGCTGCGGCCGACCTCGTTGGTTTTGAGTCGGTCGGCGCGGCGTCTGCCCCCAGTGGCAGACGCCGCACTGGCAAAGGCAAGGGGGGCAAGGGAGCGGGTGGAGCCAGAGGGGGCGGTGGAGGAGGCGGTGGGGGTGGAGGGGGGAGTGGGGGTGGCGGTGGGGGTGGTGGCGGGAGTGGAGGTAGTAGTGGCGGCGGTGGAGGCGGAGGTGGCGGCGGAGGTGGTAGCGGAGGAGGCGTTGGGAGCGGTGGGAGCGACGGTCCTGGTGGGGGAGGTGGCGGTGGCGACGGGGGTGGCGGTGGAGGCGGGGGTGGCGGTGGAGGAGGGGGTCGGAGTGGCTCGTCCCAGCGGAGCAGCTCTGGGGGTGGTCAGCGCCAGCAGCAGCAGCAGCAGCAGCCGCAGCAGCAGCCGCAGCAGCAGCAGCGCTCTCGCACCGTCCCCGGCCCTCAGCAGCTCCGTGAGTGGTACTTGCAGCGTCAGCGCGGTGGTGCGCTTGGTCCCTGCCCCTACGTTCTTCGCACTGGTGACCGTGCAGGGGAGAGGTGTGGAGGCGCCCACACAGCCCGTCGCTGCTTTGGCCGCCTGACCGACGCCTGGCGTCAGCAGTTTCCGGAGGCCGCTGAGATCCCCCGCTGGGGAGAGCTGTCTAGGGCTGGTGTAGCTATTTATGATCTTGATTTTGATGCTATTCTCTCTGCTATGTATGCTGTGACTGGTAGTGATGAGGATGACTGTTACCGGTGTTTCCCGCCCGACCCGGGCATTGGTACTGCCGCGTCAGGTACTAGTGAGGCTGCTGCTCTAGGTGCCAGTGCGTCTGTGCTTTCAGGTACTGGTGAGTCCGCCCTCTCAGGTACTGTGTCGGCTTCGGCCTCTCACACCTTCACCCTTGACTCTGGAGCGTCTCGCTCCTTCTTTAGGGACCGCACCACTCTCACGCCGCTGAGTCGGCCTGTTGCGGTGTCCCTGGCGGACCCCTCTGGGGGGCCTGTCCTGTCTCGCTTCTCCACTGTCCTCCCGTGTCCGGCGGCCCCCTCTGGCACCCTGACTGGTCTCTACCTCCCCTCGTTCTCGACGAACTTGGTGAGTGGTGCTGACCTCCAGGATGCAGGTGTCCACCAGTTCACCCCTGCTCGTCAGCGGGTGACCCACTGTACGGAGGCGGATACAGGTCGCCACCTGGCTACGTTTACACGTCGGCCGGGGTCGAGCCTGTACACACTGACCACTGCTTCTCCTCCAGGTACTGCGTCTGGTAGGGTCCCTTCGTCTGGTCAGGTGTTTGCTGCAGCGTCCAGGTCTGGTCCTGAGTCTGCCCCTTGTTCGTGTCGTCGTCTGTCTCACGAGACCCTCCTCTGGCACCACCGCCTTGGCCACCCCTCTCTGCTTCGACTCAGAGGCATGGCCTCGCGGGTCCTTGTGTCTGGTCTTCCCCGGTCCCTCCCTCCCCTTCCTCCGGGCCCTGGCCCTGCCTGTGTCCCCTGTGTCGAGGGGCGCCAGCGTGCTGCCCCTCACTCCTCCTAGTTTCCTCCGACAGAGGCCCCGTTGCAGACGCTTCACATGGACGTGTGGGGCCCAGCCCGCGTCCGTGGACAGGGTCAGGAGCGCTACTTCCTGCTGGTGGTTGACGACTACTCGCGTTACACCACAGTCTTCCCCTTGCGCAGCAAGGGTGAGGTCACTCAGGTGTTGATCGACTGGATCCGCGCAGCTCGTCTTCAGCTTCGGAGGAGCTTTGGCTCTGACTTCCCTGTTTTGCGTCTGCACTCG
This sequence comes from Closterium sp. NIES-65, assembly GCA_948144175.1. Lineage (NCBI taxonomy): Eukaryota > Viridiplantae > Streptophyta > Zygnematophyceae > Desmidiales > Closteriaceae > Closterium > Closterium sp. NIES-65. The sequence continues at coordinate 34,036 of CANXME010000657.1, forward strand.
GACAGAGGCGGAGAGTTCTCCTCTGCCCTCCTGAGTGCCTACTGTCGTGTGCGAGGCATCCGTCAGACCTTCACGCTTTCGGACTCACCACAGCAGAATGGGATCGCTGAGCGCCGCATTGGCATGGTCATGGACGTCGCTCGTACGTCCATGATGCATGCAGCTGCTCCCCATTTTCTGTGGCCGTTTGCGGTCAGGTACGCTGCGCACCAGATCAACCTCCACCCCAGGGTCTCTTGACCAGAGACCTCCCCAGCTCTGTTGTGGACGGGGAAGGTTGGCGATGCGTCGGCGTTCCGGGTCTGGGGATCTCGGGCGTTTGTTCGCGACCTGTCTGCGGACAAGCTGTCCCCTCGTGCTTCTCCCTGCGTCTTCCTCGGGTTCCCCCCCGACGCCCCTGGGTGGCAGTTTTACCACCCCACCTCTCGACGTGTTCTGTCCTCCCAGGACGTCACGTTCGACAAGTCGGTACCCTACTACCGCCTCTTCCCCTACCGCACTCCGTCCCTCCCCCCACCCCCGCTCTTCTTGGTACCAGGTCCCCCCCCAGTAGTCCCCCTCCCCCCTCAGGGTCCTGCCCCTTCAGGTGTGTCTCAGGTAGACGCGGTCGAGCCTGTCGAGGTCACTGGTGACTCTGGTGCTGCTGCGGGAGCTGAGCCTGGGGGTGCGGAGTCTAGGGGTGCTGAGCCTGGGGGTGCTGAGCCTGGGGGTGCAGCGTCTGGGGGTGCTGGGCCTGGGGGTGCTGAGCCTGGGGGTGCTGTGCCTGGGGGTGCTGAGCCTGGGGGTGCTGTGCCTGGGGGTGCTGTGTCTGGGGGTACTGAGCCTGGGGGTGCTGAGCCTGGGGGTACTGAGCCTGGAGGTGCCGAGCCTGGAGGTGCTGTGCCTGGGGGTGCTTCGTCTCGCCGGGAGCCGCTCTCTCCACAGGAGCTGCGTGAGTGGTTTGCCCGGCGCTGGAGGCGTGCCGCTGGTGCTGGTGGTTCTTCGGCTGCGGAGGGCGCTGCTGCCACGCGACCTGGCGGTGCTCGTCCTGTGGGTGCTGGAGCTGCTGGGTCTGAGGGTTCTCCTGGAGCTGGTCCTGCTGAGGACGTTGGCGCTGAGCCTGCGGTTGGTGGTCCGACTGACGGTGCTCCTGGTGCTGCTGCTGGAGGTTCTGGAGCTTCTGGTGGTTCTGCTGGAGGTGCTGCTGGAGTGGGTGCTCCGGCCGGAGCTGCTGGTTCTGTTCCTGCTGTTTCTGGCGTCGCCGCGCGGTCTCGACCGTACTTCGTTCCGCTCCTGGAGCAGGTTCTTGGTCTTGCTCCTCCTCCTCCTCCCTTAGAGGGTCCGCAGCCTGTCCGGTCACAGCCACAGCTAGAGCCTGCCTCCCCTTTGCCTGCTCCTTCTCCCTACGCTGGTCCGACTGGAGGCCTTACTGAGCGTCGTGAGCCTGCGTCTCGTCCTGCGTCGCCTGTTCGTACTGACCGCGCTAGTGGTCGCGGGTCGCGTCAGCGTCCTCCTCCTGTCCCTGGCACGCACCGGATGTCACTGCGTCCGTCCACTGCTCCTCTGCGTGCCCCTTTGCCTTCTCCTCCTGCTTCCTCTCTTCCTGCTCTTGCCGACCCGGAGTCGGACTCTCTTCGTGCCGCCAGTCCTACTGTCACGCGTCTCCTTGCTACTGCTGTCACTGACCCTTCCTTCGAGTCGTCTGCTGCGTCTGCCCTTGTCACTGAGCTTGTCGACTTTGCTGCGCGCTGTCGTCTAGACTACGCTGCTCGTCTTGTCGCTGAGTCAGAGTCCGCCTGTCCTCCGTCCGTCGGGGGTGAGTGTGCCCTTGGCACGGACGTCCTAGAGGACAGGCAGGAGGAGTTCCAGTGTCTAGCCGCTGCTTCACCTCGTCTCGCGTCTGTACTGCTAGCCCCTGAGGGAGACCCGGATGCACTCGACATCCCGACTCCGCGTTCTTACGCGGAGGCCGTAGAGGGTCCCTACTCCTCTCAGTGGCAGGCAGCTATGGATGCAGAGATGGCTTCCTGGAAGTCCACAGGCACCTACGTTGACGCGGTTCCCCCTCCTGGGGCGAACATCGTCAGTGGCATGTGGATCTTCAGGGTGAAGCGGCCGCCGGGCTCGCCGCCTGTCTTCGAGGCGCGTTACGTGGCTCGTGGCTTCAGTCAGCGGCAGGGAGTTGACTACTTTCAGACCTTCTCTCCCACCCCGAAGATGACCACTCTTCGGGTGCTGCTGCACATTGCCGCTCAGCGCGACTACGAGCTTCACTCTCTCGACTTCAGCACTGCGTTCCTGCAGGGTAGCCTGCACGAGGAGATCTGGCTGCGCCGTCCGCCTGGCTTCACTGGGACTTTCCCTCCTGGCACCCAGTGGAGCCTCCGGCGGCCAGTCTACGGTCTCCGCCAGGCACCGCGTGAGTGGCACGACACACTGAGGACTACGCTTGCGGCTCTTGGGTTTGCTCCTTCTACTGCTGACCCGTCGCTGTTTCTTCGCACCGACACTTCCCTGCCGCCGTTCTACATCCTCGTGTACGTCGACGACTTGGTCTTTGCCACAGCGGACACTGCTGGACTCACCTACGTGAAGTCCGAGCTGCTGAAGAGACACACGTGCACAGACCTGGGTGAACTGCGCAGCTACCTTGGCTTGCAGATCACTCGGGACAGAGCACGCCGCACCATTACCCTGACTCAGTCACACATGGTGCAGCAGGTCCTTCAGCGCTTCGGCTTCACGTACTCCTCGCCTCAGGCCACTCCTCTGCCTACTCGCCACTCACTCTCAGCTCTGCCTTCGGATGAGTCCGTAGAGTCGAGTGGTCCGTATGCAGAGCTTGTTGGCTGCCTCATGTACCTGATGACCTGCACACGACCTGACCTTGCATACCCTCTGAGCATCCTTGCACGCTATGTTGCTCCTCGGAGACACAGACCAGAGCACATGGCTGCAGCGAAGAGGGTATTGCGCTACCTGTGCAGCACGTCGGGCATGGGGCTAGTGCTTGGAGGGCGGAGTCCAGTGGTCCTTACCGGCCACGCGGACGCTTCTAGGGCTGACGACCAGGCTACGCAGCGGTCGTCACAGGGTTACTCCTTCAGCCTTGGTTCCGGCTCTGTCTCGTGGCGGTCTACTCGCTCGTCTTCGGTTCTCGGCTCCAGTTGTGAGGCTGAGATCTACGCCGGGGCCATGGCTGCACAGGAGCTTCGCTGGCTCACCTACCTGCTGACTGACCTTGGAGAGCTGCCTCGTTCTCCTCCAGTGCTGTACGTAGACAACAAGGCCATGTTGGCCTTGTGTCGAGAGCAGCGCTTGGAGCACAGAACGAAGCACATTGCTCTCCGCTACTTCCTTGCTCGTGAGCTGCAGCAGCGTGGTCAGTTGCGACTTGCTTACGTGGCCTCTGAGGCCAACACTACTGATGTGTTCACCAAGGCACTTGCGCCTTGTGACCATCAGCGCTTTTGTACCCAGCTGGGTCTTGTACCTGTCTTGCCTCACTTGCTCTCTTCTTGACTTTACTTGTACTTTCACATATATATACCTGCTCTTGCTTGTCTAGTTTTATATATATGTCTGTACTCCTGCATGTGAACTGGCCTCTGGCCCTGCTCTTGTGCTCGGACTGTGTGGTGACTTTGTGATCCACCCTGAGCTTGCTTTGCTTTGCTTTGCTTGACTGGTCTTGTGACCCCTTGTTCTCCCCCACTTTGCCTATGGGGGTGTGTCAGATTATTATAGCTGATGCATGTTTGTAGGCTATAGTGGGGTAGCACATATGGGGTACAGTTTGCTAGGGTTGTATTTGTACCCAACTCTGACTTAGTCAATTCATTCCTGTTCATTCCTTTCACAAGTTGCGTTCTTATGGTAGGTCAGGCCGACCGTCGAGGTGCTAACGAAGTAGTGAAGAGCGCGGTCGAGTTCCGCCAGATGTTCTGCTTTAGGCCTTTTGAGATAGGTAGCGAGTTGGCTTGCGGAGTATGAGAGGTTGGGACGACAGGTTACGGCTGCGAAGAGAAGACATCCCAGTTTCTTCTGGTAGTCTCGTATGCCGGCGGTCTTGAGTAGGGCGGAGCCTCCTTTGTCGTTCCCTGCCGTGTACCGGTATGGCGTAGAGATGGTTGTAGGTGTGAGCGTAAAACGTTTGGCGATAGTGTCGGCATATTTTTCGGCGCTGAGGTAGATCGTGTTTTCTTCTTCGCGGATGTTGAGGCCGAGGTACTGAGTGACGGTAGAGGAGACCGTGAGTGTGAGATCCTTCTGTAACTCCCCTTCAAACCAGGTGGTGGTGTCGTCAGTGGAGCCAATGTAGAGTAGGTCGTCTACGTAGACGATTAGCAGGATGTAGTTGGTATCCTTCGTGAGTCGGTACATTCCTTGGTCGTGAGGTAGTTGGCGGAATCCGATGCGGTTGAGGCGAGTGTGTAGGTACTGTTGCCACAGCCGCGGGGCTTGTTTGATTCCGTAGAGCGATTTCAGCAGCTGGCAGACCTGGTTGGGTTCTCCGTTAGTACCGTGCGGTAGTTCGACGAAGATTTCTGCGTCGACGAGTGCGTAGAGGAAGGCGTTAGCGACGTCAATTTGCCGCAGTTTCTTTTTCTTCATGGTGGCGATCGCGAGGAGGATTCGGAGTGAAGTATGTCGGCTAACCGGGGCGAATGTCTCGGTGAAGTCCCGTCCGTGCTCCTGATCGAATCCACGCACAACCCAGCGTGCTTTGAACTTCTCAATTGTGCCGTCTGCTTTTGTTTTAACGCGGAAGACCCATTTCCCCGTGAGAATGGTTTTGTTCCTTGCCATGCCGATGGGGACGACTTTCCAGGTGTTCCGTTCCTCCAGCGCCTTTAACTCTCTGTCCATGGCTTCACGCCATTTCTCCCTATGTTCCCCCCCCAGAGCCTGCTGAACCGTCGCATGCTCCATAGGAAGAATGTTGTCGTGGACTACGGTGACGAGGCCGAGTATCTGCAGTCCAGTTTGTGAGTAGCGAGGAAGAGTTGCGTCCTTGGGATAAGCTGCCGTGGACTACGGTGACGAGGCCGAGTATCTGCAGTCCAGTTTGTGAGTAGCGAGGAAGAGTTGCGTCCTCGGGATAAGCTGCTTCATCTCCCGCTTCTGGATCGGGTAAGAAATTTGGTCCTATTCGTTCTGCTTCGTTGGTGTTGACTGTCGCAGGTGTTACGTAACCGTTGTCGGCGAAGTAGTAGAAAGTTTCGGCGTTGACACTTTCGCGAGGGTTGTCGTCGTCCATGGGAACGTCGACGGAGCAGAACGGAAGAGGTCCGGCTTCTTCTGACGCGTTGTCCACATTCTGCTCGTCCCAGTCAGCTTCGTCTTCTGCGGAGGCGAAGGCTCTGTCGCCACGGAAACCACCTGTGGGATCTTGGTCCTCTTGCAGGTTGGCAAGGTATGTCTGGAGCGTGAGTCGTTCGTAGAAGATTACATCACGTGCTGCTACTGTTTCCTTGGAGTGGACGTCGAAGATTTTCCACGCGTTGTAGTTCTTTTCGATGCCGAGGTGTAGTCCCCACTGTGCGCGTTGTGAAAATCGGCCCGCTCGTGCCGCTGGGGGTCGATACTGTACCATACATCCGAACACTCGTAACATTTTTGTACTGCCCTGTTTCCCTGTCCACAGCAGATGCGGTGATGCGTTGTTCGGAAGCGATGATGACGACAGCAAGTTGTGCAGCATGACAGCGTGGTCCATTGCTGCAGGCCACTGGTGGTTGGGTAGCCGCATGCCACGTAACAGTTTGCGCATGCTGTTCTGCAGAGTCCTGTTCATTCTTTCTGCTACACCTTGCTGCTGATGGGCATAGGGAAGAGAGAGGAGCTGCTTGATGCCCCTTTCCGCCAGGTACTACTTGAATCGTTGAGAGGTGTATTCTCCTCCTCCGTCTGACTGGAAGCTTTTCAGCTTCACGCCCGACTCTCTTTCTGCTACTGGTATCCAAGCAGCGAATGCTGCAAGGACCATGTCGCGGCTGGGTAGGTTTAGATGCCAGACGTAACGAGTGGCGGCGTCGATGAAGGTGATTGTGTAGTTGTAGATTACTTGTCCTTGTTCCCAATTGTACAGGATGTCGATGTACACCTTTTCGAGTGGTGCGTACGTGGGTGCGCTCGGGTTGTGGTGAGGGGCGAATGGCCGATGTAGTAAGTCGGCTTCGGGGCAGGTAAGACAGGTTCCTTGTGCCCGTTGAAGTTCTCTGCCGTCGAGTAGTAGTAACGAGTCCTTGTCAAGGACTCCTGCTCTTATTGTGTTGTTTAACACAGTGTTGCTTGGGTGTCCCATCCTTGCGTGCCAGATGCTTTCGTCGGCGCGATGCCCGGGTGATCGACGGTACATGTCGGAGTTGGAATAGAAGCTGGCGATGAAGTTTGCGCTACGATGAACTTCTTGTGGTGCTGGGTGGAGCTGTTGTCAGAATTTATATGTAACTGCCTGTAGCTATAGTTTAGTGTAGTTATTATAAACTGTTGGTGGTGCACCTTCTTTGCATGCTCTGTTTACTGTATGTACCCTAGCACTATAGTGAACACCCACCTTTCCAATTCTCTCAACACTCTCACCTTGGCACAAACTCCTCGTCTTCCTCTTGGCCTAGGCTACTAAGCCTAGGCCCGCCTTAAATCTCAACTACCACTTATGCTAAGATTTTAACATGGTATCAGAGCGTGTTTTGTCCTGGCCTGTGGGCCCGCCTTATGCTTTCGCTGCTGTTTTTCCGGTCGCGCGCCTCGGGCGCGTGGCGATTTTCGTCCTGTCCCGCCCCCGGTTGGCGAGTGACATCTTCTCTGCCCGTCGCGCGCCCCGTGGCACGCGACGGTGCCCTGCCCGTCGTGCGCCCCGTGGCACACGACGGTGCCCTAAACTTGCCCGTCATGCGCCCCGTGGCACGCGACGGTGCCCTGCTTGTCGTGCGCCCCGAGGCACACGACGGTGCCCTAAACTTGCCCGTCGTGCGCCCCGTGGCACGCGACGGTGCCCTACTCGTCGTGCGCCCCGTGGCATGCGCGACGGTGCCCTTGAGCTGCCGCGGAACCGCCCCTGGCGCCTGCGACGGTGTCCTGAACCGCCAAGTACCTGCCCCTGGCGCACTCGGCGGTGCCTCTGCCTCACCCCGCGCCTGCACTCCCTGCAGCCGCCCCTGACCTACCTGCGCCGACCCTCTGTAGCCGCTCTGTGGCTTTCTCCCCGCCCACCCCCTCCTCCTTCGTCTCCCTGCAGCCGTGGGGGGGAGGGTATGGGGGTGGCGGGTGTTGGGGTGATGGGTGGTGTGCCTCCCTTCCCCTCCTCCTCCTTTCATTCCCACTGCTGCAGCTGCTGCTGGGGGGGAGGGTGTGAGGGTGTGGGGGAGCCGGGGGAGTGGCACTGGGGTGGCGGGTGTGAGACCAACCAGCAGCCGTCCCTCCACCTCTCCTCTCTTCCCCCCTCTGCTGCTCCTGCAGCAGTGTGGGGGGGAGGGGGAGGGGAAGGGTGAGGAGATGGAGGGGGTGACCAGCCAGAGCCAGCCCGCCTCCTCACTCTCCCTGCTGCCCCTCCTGTGGTTGGGGGGGGAAGAGAGTAAGGGGGTGGCAGAAATTTCTTGCTGTCGCCTGTCCCTTTGCTGCTGTACCTACTCTGTTACCGTACCTGCTGTTGCTGTTGCTTGTGTACCCCTGCAGGTTGTGTTCTGCACAAACTCCTGCTGCAGGCAGTTATGGGGGAGTGTCAGAATTTATATGTAACTGCCTGTAGCTGTAGTTTAGTGTAGTTAGTATAAACTGTTGGTGGTGCACCTTCTTTGCATGCTCTGTTTACTATATGTACCCTAGCACTATAGTGAACACCCACCTTTCCAATTCTCTCAACACTCTCACCTTGGCACAAACTCCTCGTCTTCCTCTTGGCCTAGGCTACTAAGCCTAGGCCCGCCTTAAATCTCAACTACCACTTATGCTAAGATTTTAACATGGTATCAGAGCGTGTTTTGTCCTGGCCTGTGGGCCCGCCTTATGCTTTCGCTGCTGTTTTTCCGGTCGCGCGCCTCGGGCGCGTGGCGATTTTCGTCCTGTCCCGCCCCCGGTTGGCGAGTGACATCTTCTCTGCCCGTCGCGCGCCCCGTGGCACGCGACGGTGCCCTGCCCGTCGTGCGCCCCGTGGCACACGACGGTGCCCTAAACTTGCCCGTCATGCGCCCCGTGGCACGCGACGGTGCCCTGCTCGTCGTGCGCCCCGAGGCACACGACGGTGCCCTAAACTTGCCCGTCGTGCGCCCCGTGGCACGCGATGGTGCCCTACTCGTCGTGCGCCCCGTGGCATGCGCGACGGTGCCCTTGAGCTGCCGCGGAACCGCCCCTGGCGCCTGCGACGGTGTCCTGAACCGCCAAGTACCTGCCCCTGGCGCACTCGGCGGTGCCTCTGCCTCACCCCGCGCCTGCACTCCCTGCAGCCGCCCCTGACCTACCTGCGCCGACCCTCTGTAGCCGCTCTGCGGCTTTCTCCCCGCCCACCCCCTCCTCCTTCGTCTCCCTGCAGCCGTGGGGGGGAGGGTATGGGGGTGGCGGGTGTTGGGGTGATGGGTGGTGTGCCTCCCTTCCCCTCCTCCTCCTTTCATTCCCACTGCTGCAGCTGCTGCTGGGGGGGAGGGTGTGAGGGTGTGGGGGAGCCGGGGGAGTGGCACTGGGGTGGCGGGTGTGAGACCAACCAGCAGCCGTCCCTCCACATCTCCTCTCTTCCCCCCTCTGCTGCTCCTGCAGCAGTGTGGGGGGGAGGGGGAGGGGAAGGGTGAGGAGATGGAGGGGGTGACCAGCCAGAGCCAGCCCGCCTCCTCACTCTCCCTGCTGCCCCTCCTGTGGTTGGGGGGGGGAGAGAGTAAGGGGGTGGCAGAAATTTCTTGCTGTCGCCTGTCCCTTTGCTGTTGTACCTACTCTGTTACCGTACCTGCTGTTGCTATTGCTTGTGTACCCCTGCAGGTTGAGTTCTGCACAAACTCCTGCTGCAGGCAGTTATGGGGGAGTGTCAGAATTTATATGTAATTGCCTGTAGCTGTAGTTTAGTGTAGTTAGTATAAACTGTTGGTGGTGCACCTTCTTTGCATGCTCTGTTTACTATATGTACCCTAGCACTATAGTGAACACCCACCTTTCCAATTCTCTCGACACTCTCACCTTGGCACAAACTCCTCGTCTTCCTCTTGGCCTAGGCTACTAAGCCTAGGCCCGCCTTAAATCTCAACTACCACTTATGCTAAGATTTTAACAGCTGTTGTGCTGGTGTTGGTGGTGTTTCATCAACGAGGACTGGTGTCGTTGTTGATGCTACTCTTGTTGTCTGTGCTGCTGCCGATGATGTCTCTGCTGCTGCCGATGTTGTCTCTGCTGCTGCCGATGTTGTCTCTACTGCTGCCGATGTTGTCTCTACTGCTGCCGAATGTTGTATTGTTACTAACGCGCGTGTTCGTTCTGCTTCAGGGATGGTATGTGAATACCAAAAGCCTTCCGGGCTGAAGTCTAGATCAAGATCTGGAGGATGTGTCCAGTCGGCGAAGTTCACGATGGCGTCGCTGTCTGCGGTGCCTAGGTCTGGGACGAAGTCGATGTCGAAGACGTTGTTTTTCAGAATCGCCTTTCCGATGTAGAGGCCGCCCTTCCCGTGGTACAGCTTGAACTCCTGGGTGGTACTATCGGCTTCCAGGTGTATGCCTTTCGCCATCAATTGACTGACGCTCAGTAATTTATAGCCGAGTCCCTCCGCGATTAATACTTTTGACATTTGTAGTACAACGTTTGTCTCTCGTGACTGAAGTTGTACAATCCCTTGTCGTCGTGTGCGGAGGTTCTGGTTATTGGCGACTGTGATGACGACCTCTCGTTGAAGTCGGTGCTCACGTTGAACGAAGCGTCCCGAGGAGCACATGTGCTGTCTGCAGCAACTGTCCAAGAACCACGTGTCTTTCCCGGATGGCTCGCTTTGAGCGATGGCGGCGTACGTCGGGTTCGGTTGAAGTGACTCGCGGCGAGGCGTGCTGTTGTCGAGTTGTTCTTCTGGTGAGTAGTGTGGTGGTGACTCGGTTACGCAGGAGTCGCTCAGCCTTGCCATGCAGCTGACGATGTTTCTTGCTTCTTTTGCAGGTTGTCCCGTCGACGTTGTTGAGGCTTGTCTTGAGGTTGTCGGATTTGCTTGCGTTGAGGCGACTTGACTGCTTGAAGGTCGGAGTTGCCGCTGTGAAGTTGTTGACTGTTGACGATTCGGGCAGTGTGTACGAGGATGCCCTGAAGTCTTGCAGAGGTGGCAGAACGGAGGTACTGGCTTTGGTTGTTGCTGCCGCTTGTTGTTGTAGCGTCGCTGAGTGTGGAACGCGAATTCGGGTACTGATACCTTTTTCTTGTGTCGTTCTTCTTGCAAGTCCATGTCTTGCTGCTCAGCATGGATTTCGGCGAAGAGTGCTGCTTCGGAGATTCTCCCGTGTGCTCGTAGTATGGTGCGAGTGGAGCGCCAGTGTGGGCCAAGACCGCCGATGACAACCGTGACGAAGGCGTCTTCTGAAATCGATCCTCCACATCGAAGAAGCTTGTCGCGCAGCTTGCGGCAGCGACTGATATACGCCATTCCCTTCTCGCCTGGTTTCATTTCGATTGTTGTCAGCTGCGCCATTAACCGACTTTGGTTGACGCTGTCTGTTGCCTGATACAGGTTCTTCAAATGGTTGTACGCGAGCTCTGCGGAGTTGCCATATCCTCGGTAAGTCCTTATGTTCTGCTGTTGAGTTGGGGTGATGTTCCTCAGTAGTATCGTGTACGCCATCATTGATTGATAGGTGTACTGCTGCTTCTCATACTGTGTGCCGTTTGTTGGGTATGGCAGAGACCCGTCGAAGAAGCCAAGGATTTGCGCTCCTTCCATCATCAGCTCGAATTCGAACGACCAGGTAAAGAAGTCCTTCCCGTCGAAACGTTTTGTCGTTTGCAGTTTTAAAACGTGCGCAAACTGCGACTGAACTTGTAGTGCGTCCAGTGTCCTTTCTTGTCCCGGTGCAGGTTGTGGTTGTGGCATGAAGCTGACGGAGCCGCGCTGGGGCTCGTACGGAGCGAAGGTAGGTTGTTGTTGCTGATTTCCTCGTGCATAGGATGAGCCATCAAGACTCATGGGCGTCACGTTGTTGTTGTTGTTGCTGTTGTTTGATTGCGCAGGTACTCCTTGCTGATGCTGCTCGTAGAAGGACATGAAGGAGAAGAATTTCTCCATCATGCTTGGATCGAAGCCCGCGCCTTGGTTTGCGGGAGTTTCAGTAGACCCAGCGGCAGGTCTCGTTGTTGTGCCTTCCTCTGTTTGTAGACCAGAGGCAGGAGGTGGAGTAGGAGTAGTACCAGGAGAGCCGCTGGAGGAGCTTCTCTCCTTTCTGGTAGACATGTCTCTTGGTGTAATTGAAGGAGAAATAGAGTTTTACCCTAACTTGCTCTCATACCATGTTGGACTGAGAAGCCTCTTAGGATCTTTGGTAGAGTAAATCTCTGGGTAGAGTGATGTGGTAGCGGAAGCGTTTAATGATGAGACTCTGAACCACCTTGTACTAGTGTGTGAGAACAAAGTGAGTTAATTAAAACAAACAAGTACAAAGGTTTATATAAGAGTACAAGGAATACGAAGAGATATGAGAGATAACTGTTTTGGCTGTTGCGGTTCGATACAGTGCGACTCAGGCAACTGCTCAATATCGAGTCAGTAGCGCGTCTTTGCTGTCGCGCTGCTTTTGTCAAGTCAAAGGTCGCTGACCTTTGACTTTCCTGTAACCTCCAGCAGTTACTTCAACCTCCGAGGGTTGACTCGTTGGTGCCTCGATATGATTTGCTTCGCTTGTGCCTTGGTGTTTCGACACGATAGAAGCGCTTTTAGGACCGATTGTTTCCAACAAAAAAAAGTCTGAAAATTACAGAGTTTGGGCCCAAAAAAGTCTGATTTTAACAGAGTACCCTGGAAAAAAAATCTGAAATATCAGAGTTTTGTGCAAATCAGAGAAAAAAGTCTGACGTCCTAGGGCCTATTGTGGAGGTGTTGTACGTTTTGTCACCACGCGGACTATGGTGTGATTCGCGTTAGAAAAGATTCGCTACCGTATTGTGAAAAGTTAGAAGAAAGAAGAGGGTTGCACTAGCAAGAATGGAGATACAAATAGCAAACCTTAGAAGGGTTGTACTTGTTGAACAAGGAATGAAATGACTAAGAATGAAATGAGTACAAATATGGAAACCTAGAAATGTGTACCCCCTATGGGTTAACCCACAGTAGCCTAAACAACTATAACAATATATATAGTGTTTGACACACCCCCATAGGCGAAGTGGGGGAGAACTAGGGGTCACAAGACCAGTCAAGTAAAGCAAAGCAAAGCAAGCTCAGGGTGGATCACAATGTCACCACACAATCCGAGCACGAGTTCAAGGCCACAAGGCCAGTTCACATGCAGGGGTACATATATATATATAAGACTAAACAAGCAAAAGCAGTGATATATATATGTAACAGTACAAAGAGGGTCAAGAGGAGAGCAAGTGAGGCAAGACAGACATAAGACCCAGCTGGGTACAGCAGCGCTGATGATCACAAGGCGGAAGTGCCTTGGTGAAAACATCAGCAGTGTTGGCCTCAGAGGCCACGTACGCAAGTCGCAACTGACCACGCTGCTGTAGCTCACGAGCAAGGAAGTAGCGGAGAGCAATGTGCTTTGTTCTGTGCTGCAGTCTCTGCTCTCGACACAAGGCCAGCATGGCCTTGTTGTCGACGTACAGGACTGGAGGAGAACGAGGCGGCTCTCCAAGGTCGGTCAGCAGGTAGGTGAGCCAGCGAAGCTCCTGAGCAGCCATGGCCCCTGCGTAGATCTCAGCCTCACAACTGGAGCCGAGAACAGAAGACGAGCGAGTAGCCCGCCACGAAACAGAGCCGGAACCAAGGCTGAAGGTGTAACCCTGTGACGATCGCTGCGTAGCCTGGTCCTCAGCCCAAGAAGCGTCAACGTGTCCAGTGAGGACCACTGGACTCCGCCCTCCCAGCACTAGTCCCATGCCCGACGTACTGCACAAGTAGCGCAACACCCTCTTCGCTGCAGCCATGTGCTCTGGTCGGTGTCTACCAGGAGCAACATAGCGTGCAAGAATGCTAAGAGGGTATGCAAGGTCAGGTCGTGTGCAGGTCATCAGGTACATGAGACAGCCAACAAGCTGTGGATACGGGCCACTCGACTCTACGGACTCATCCGAAGGCAGAGCTGAGAGCGAGTGGCGAGTAGACAGAGGAGTGGCCTGAGGCGAGGAGTACGTGAAGCCGAAGCGCTGAAGGACCTGCTGCACCATGTGTGACTGAGTCAAGGTAATGGTGCGGCGTGCTCTGTCCCGGGTGATCTGCAAGCCAAGGTAGCTGCGCAGTTCACCCAGGTCAGTGCACGTGTGTCTCTTCTGCAGCTCGGACTTCACGTAGGCGAGTCCAGCAGTGTCAGCAGTGGCAAAGACCAAGTCGTCGACGTACACGAGGATGTAGAACGGAGGCAGAGAAGTGTCGGTGCGCAGAAACAGCGACGGGTCGGCAGTAGAAGGAGCAAACCCAAGTGCCGCCAGCGTAGTCCTCAGTGTGTCGTGCCACTCACGCGGCGCCTGGCGGAGACCGTAGACTGGACGCCGGAGACTCCACTGGGTACCAGGAGGGAAAGACCAAGTGAAGCCAGGTGGACGGCGCAGCCAGATCTCCTTGTGCAGGCTGCCCTGCAAGAAAGCTGTGCTGAAGTCGAGAGAGTGAAGCTCGTAGTCCCGGTGAGCAGCAACGTGCAGCAGTACCCGAAGAGTGGTCATCTTCGGGGTGGGGAGAAGGTCTGAAAGTAGTCAACTCCCTGCCGCTGACTGAAGCCACGAGCCACGTAACGCGCCTTGAAGACAGGCGGAGAACCCGGCGGCCGCTTCACCCTGAAGATCCACATGCCACTGACGATGTTCGCCCCAGGAGGGGGGACAGCGTCAACGTAAGTGCCTGTGGACTTCCAGGAAGCCATCTCTGCATCCATAGCTGCCTGCCACTGAGAGGAGTAGGGACCCTCTATCGCCTCCGCGTAAGAGCGCGGAGTCGGGATGTCTAGTGCATCCGGGTCTCCCTCAGGAGCGAGCAGTACACACGCGAGATGAGGTGAAGCGGCGGCCAGACACTGGAACTCCTCCTGTCTGTCCTAAAGGACGTCCGTGCCAAGGGCACACTCACCCCCGACGGACGGAGGACAGGCAGACTCAGACTCAGCGACAAGACTAGCAGCGTAGTCTAGACGACAGCGCGCAGCAAAGTCGACGAGCTCAGTGACAAGGGCAGACGCAGCAGAAGACTCGAAAGAAGAGTCAGTGACAGCAGTAGCAAGGAGACGCGTGACAGTAGGACTGGCAGCACGAAGGGAGTCCTACTCCAGGTCGGCAAGAGCAGGAAGAGATGAAGCAGGAGGAGAAGGCAGAGGGGCACACAGAGGAGCAGTGGACGGACGCAGAGACATCCGGTGCGTGCCAGGGGCAGGAGGGGGACGCGGACGCGAACTACAAGCACTAGTGCTAGCAGGACGGACAGGCGACGCAGGGCGAGACGCAGGCTCACGACGCTCAGTAAGACCGTCAGTAGGACCAGAGTAAGGAGAAGGAGCAGGCAGTGACTGGACAGGCTGTGGACACACTAAAGGAGGAGGAGGACCAGGAGGAGGCGAGAGACCAAGAACCTGCTGAAGGAGCGGAACGAAGTACGGCTGAGGGCGCGCGGCGACTCCAGACACAGCAGGGACAGCACCAGTGCCCCCAGCGGCAGTACCAACGCCCGAGTCCGCAGCACCAGCAGGGACTCCAACACCAGGGTCCTCAGCACCAGTCGCAGCTCCAACGCCCGGGTCCGCAGCACTAGCAGCAGCTCCAACGCCCGGGTCCGCAGTACCAGCAGCAGCTCCAACGCCCGAGTCCTCAGCACCAGCAGCAGCTCCAACGTCCGGGTCCGCAGCACCAGCAGCAGCTCCAACGCCCGGGTCCGCAGCACCAGCAGCAGCTCCAACGCCCGGGTCCGCAACACCAGCAGCAGCTCCAACGCCCGGGTCCGCAGCACCAGCAGCAGCTCCAACGCCCGGGTCCGCAGCACCAGCAGCAGCTCCAACGCCTGGGTCCGCAGCACCAGCAGCAGCTCCAACGCCCGGGTCCTCAGCACCAGCAGCAGCTCCAACGCCCGGGTCCTCAGCACCAGCAGTAGCTCCAACGCTCGGGTCCGCAGCACCAGCAGTAGCTCCAACGCCCGGGTCCGCAGCACCAGCAGCAGCTCCAACGCCCGGGTCCGCAGCACCAACAGCAGCTCCAACGCCCGGGTCCGCAGCACCAGCAGCAGCTCCAACGCCCGGGTCCACAGCACCAGCAGCAGCAGGGTCCGTGAGACGAGGCGCGCCACTACGAAGTGTGCAACGGCGCTCGTACCACTCACGGATCCGCTCAAGAGAGGGGAGCTCCCGACTAGGAGGAGAAGTACCAGCACCAGTCTCTGTAGCGCGCCTGGTCCCAGAGGTACCTCTCCGGAGGCTGCAGTACTGTAAGTACCACTCACGCAACTGCTCTGAGGAGAGGTCTCGTCCAGGTGTAGGACCCCCTGGCCCAGCACCGCCAGAGTCAGAACTCTCAGACCCAGCACCCCCAGGCTCAGCACCCCCAGTCACCGCACCCCCAGGCTCAGCACCCCCAGTGTCCGCACCCCCAGGCTCAGCACCCCCAGAGTCCGCACCCCCAGGCTCAGCACCCCCAGCGTCCGCACCCCCAGGCTCAGCACCCCCAGCAGGACGAGAGTCGACAGCAACCTCAACAGGCTCGACCGGGTCTACCTGAGACACACCTGAGGGAGCGGCACCCTGAGGGGGGAGGGGGTCTACGACAGCAGCACCTGGCGCGAGGAAGAGAGGCGGGGGTGGGAGCGGGGCAGTGCGGTAGGGGAAGAGGCGGTAGTAGGGGACAGACTCGTCAAAAGTGACGTCCTGAGAGGGCAAGACCCGGCGCGAGGTGGCGTGGTAAAGCTGCCAACCAGGCGCGTCCGGAACAAAGCCGAGGAAGACGCAGGGAACAGCACGAGAGGAGAGCTTGTCCGCAGACGAATCGCGGACAAAAGCTCGAGATCCCCAGACCCGGAAACGCGACGCATCGCCAACCTCCCCCGTCCACAGCAGTGTGGGCGAGGTCTCCGGCAAGGAGACACGGGGCCAGAGGTTGAGCTGATGCGCAGCGTACCGGACCGCAAACGGCCACAGAAAGTGGGGGGCAGCCGCATGGATCAAGGAGGTACGAGCGACCTCCATGACCAGGCCAATGCGGCGCTCCGCAACCCCATTCTGCTGTGGAGAGTCCGGAAGCGTGAACGACTGCTCAATGCCGTGCTCAGCACAGTAGGCTGCCAAGAGGTTGGAGGAGAACTCACCACCTCTGTCAGAGTGCAAGCGCAGGACGGGAAAGTCCGAGCGGAAACGCTCGCTGAGCTGGAGACAAGCTCTGCGGATCCAAGGGATCAAAACATCAGGGACCTCACCCTTGGTGCGCAAGGGGAAGACCGTGGTGTAGCGCGAGTAGTCGTCAACAACGATCAGGAAGTACCTCTCCTGACCCTGACCACGGACGCGGGCTGGGCCCGACACGTCCATGTGGAGCGTCTGCAAAGGAGCAGTCGTTGGGGGAAACGAGGAGGAGTGAGGAGCGGCGCGCTGCCGCCCCTCGACACAGGGAAGACAGGGAGGAGCAGGCGAGGGTGGGAGGGGAGGGAGGACCCTGGGAAGACCAGAGACAAGGTACCGGGAGTGCATGGCACGAAGGCGCTGCACAGACGGGTGGCCAAGTCGGTGGTGCCAGAGGACAATCTCGTGCGCTAGAGAGCGACACGAGCAGGGGGCAGACAGCTGACCTGACGCGGACGCAAACGCAGACGTAGACGCAGTGACCTGAGGGGAGGCAGTAGTCAGTGTGTACAGGTCCGACCCCGGCTGCCGGGTGAAGGTAGCCAAGTGGCGGCCCGTACGAGCACACGTGCAGTGTGTCACACGCTCGTAGGCAGGGGTGAACTGGTGAACACCCCCGTCCTGGAGAGCACAACCTGCCACCAAGTTCGTGGAGAACGAGGGGAGGTGGAGACCTGACAGTGTGCCCGACGGGACCGCAGGACAGGGAAGGACAGTGGAGGAGGTCGCAATGACCGGACCCCCAGAGGGGTCAGCAAGGGAGACAGCTACTGGCCGAGCAAGGGGCTCAAGGGCAGTGCGGTCACGAAAGAAACAGCGAGAGGCACCTGAATCCAGGGTGAAGGTGTGCAGTGCTGCAGTCGACACCGTACCAGGGGGGGCAGACACGCACGCACCTAGAGCAGCAGCCTCACCAGCACCTGGGGTAGCAGACACGTGGGTACCTGGAGCAGCAGACGCACTAGTCCTAATGCCCGGGTCGGGCGGGACACTCAGGTACTCAGAACCCTCTCCACTAGTAGACATCACATACATGGCAGAGAGAATAGCATCAAAGTCTAGAGCATAGATATCAATCCCCTTCTTCAGGAGATCAAGCCAGCGGGGCAGCTCAGTGGCCTGAGGGAACTGAACACGCCAAGCGTCGCTCAGACGAGCGAAGCAACGCTGTGTGGCGTGCGGTCCCCCACACGGCTGGCCAGTGCGGTCACCAGTGCGAATGACGTATGTGCAGCTAAGGCCATCCCCCCCCCCCCCCCCGTGCTGAGAGTACCACTCACGGACCTCCTGAGGCGAAGGAGTGTGCTGCTGTCCCTGGCCACCGCCAGTGCCTCCACGACCACCACTCCCGCCACCACCCCCTCGACCACCCCAACCCCTGCCGCCGCCTCGTCCACCGCCACCCCCACCACCTCCTCCGCCCCGGCCACCTCCCCCGCCGCTGCCGCCACCCCCACCACCGCTGCCCCCTCCCCCACCCGCGCCACCCCCCCCGCCACCACCTCCCCCACCACCGCCACCCCCGCTGTCACCACCACCGCCCTTACCTCCCTTGCCCTTGCCGCTGCGGCGCCCGCTCGAAGCAGACGCAGTCCCGACCTTCTCAGCACCAAGGAGGTCGACAGCAGCAGCAGAGGCGACAGAGGGAAGAAGGGGGGAGGGAGAACACCCCTCAAAGAACGGGGTACGGGGGTCACCGCGAGAGGCACCTACAGCGACTATGCTAGTCTCGGCTGCAAGGAGTTCCTTCTCGAGGAGGGCAATGGTGAGCTCGGTGGGGCAGCGAGCGAGGAAGTGGTCCCTGACCGAGCGCAGTGAGTCAGGGAGGCGCGTGACTAGGTGGTAGAGAGTGATCCAGAGCGGGGGTGGGTTCGTGGCAAGGAACTCATCAGGCATAGCGGCGCGGAAGCGAGCCTCACTAGTGCGGAGGTGGGTAATGAGGTCAGCGACAGTGTGAAAGGAAGCTAAGTCTGGGAACAGGTAGGGAAGAGAGAGACGGCCTAGAGCGGCAGAGGCCGGTGAGGAGTAGCGGGCAACGACAGCAGTGTACAGGGCCTGTGCAGTCTTGTGCTGCCCAAAGTGCTCGCGCTCATCTATCGGCAGAGAGTTGCGAATAGCGAAGCGAGCATGGGCGTCACGAGTCTGCCACTGTGAGCGAGCAGTGCTGTCGGCGGTAGCAGCAGGAGCAGTAGCGTGGCCTAGGGCGTGATCGTACAGCGAGATGACTTCCTTGGCAGTGAGCTGTAGGAAGAGGTGTAGGTCATCAAGCCAGGTGTCGAACTTCACTGGGCGGCCCTCAGCATCGAAGGCTAGCACAGGAGGGCTAGCCATGGTAGCAGCAGTAGTAAAAGCAGTAGGAGCAGTAGGGTAGGTAAGTAGGGCGGCGCGGCTCAGTTTAGGTAGGGCGGCGCGGCTCGGGTCGGGCGGCGCGGCTCGGTTCGGGCGGCTCGGGTCGGGCGGCGCGGCTCGGATCGGGCGGCTCGGTTCGGGCGGCTCGGTTCCGTTAGGGCCGGGCTGTTCGGTGCGGGCGGCGCGGTCTGGGTGGGGCCGTGCGAGGCGGCTAAGGGTGAGCGCGGGGAGCGGGTGGGGTTAGGGACGGGGCCGACGCGGGCCGAAAGGGGTAGGGACGGGGCCGACGCGGGCTGATAGGGGTAGGGACGGGGCCGACGCGGGCTGTTAGGGGTAGGGACGGGGCCGACGCGGGCCTCTAGGGGTAGGGACGGGGGGGCGACGCGGGCCTCTAGGGGTAGGATCGGGGCCGTCGCGGGCCTCTAGGGTAGGCGCGGGGCCGTCGCGGGCCTCTAGGGGTAGAGACGGGGCCGTCGCGGGCCTCTAGGGGAAAGGACGGGGCCGTCGCGGGCCTCTAGGGGTAGGCTCGGGGCCGACGCGGGCCTCTAGGGTAGGCGCGGGGCCGACGCGGGCCTCTAGGGGACGGGCTCGGGGTCGGCGCGGGCCGTTAGGGTTAGGCGCGGGGCCGATTCGGGGCCTCTAGGTGCAACAGTGCGGGGCCTACAGGGCCTCTAGAGGCGTGAACGCCGAGGCGCCCTAGGGTAGGTAGGTAGATAGATAGGCAGGTAGGTAGTGGTGGGCCCTTAGGAAAAACGGTCCTAGGAAGGACCTGCTCTATACCATGTTGAACAAGGAATGAAATGACTAAGAATGAAATGAGTACAAATATGGAAACCTAGAAATGTGTACCCCCTATGGGCTAACCCACTGTAGCCTAAACAACTATAACAATATAAATAGTGTTTGACAGTACTCGCTATAGAGCACCCCACTACAGGCTAGAGCATAAGATAACATTCTGACACGTATGGCCCCGGATATAAGTGCAGGCCTATTATAAGCGCATGCGCTTGTATCTGGAGCAATCCGCTTATGGCCGATCCTCATTTATAAGCGCACCCCCTGTAAAACCATGATTTATTATAAGCGCATGTATAATTCTAAATTTTAAATCAGATTAAAACGGTAGCGATTTCAAATTTTGCAGTGAGGATACAACCATTTTCGCTTCGATTGACTTTCGAGGACCTCACATACTGCGCGTCCAGTCAGTATGAGCTGGCATTTCTAATAGTGACGTGTAAATTTGCCTCTGTGCGCCGGCAGAAAATCGCTCACGCTCGAATCTGAATTGTAACTCGCTACCACTTTGATTCGATTGAAATCGCAAGGAGATGTACAGTTTGGTGCCAATGAACTATAAATTTGTATTTGTTATTATATAAGCGCATGCGCTTATAAATCTGACTCAATTATAAGCGCACCCCCCCAAAAAACACCGTTTTATTATAAGCGCAGGTGCGCTTATATCCGGGGTATTACGGTAACAGGGTAGTGTACACCAAACCCTGATTCCGCCAGGGTAAGCTAAAGACCTAGCAGGGTAAAATAAAACATGCTCTTTTAAGAGAAGGGTAACTATTTTGCAATCCTGATTTCAGCAGGGTAATCCTGAAAAAGCAGCCAGCCCCCAGGGTAATCAGGGTGTTTTACCCTGACATATTATGGTGTGGTGGAGACCAGATGTCTTTTTTGTTACACTAATTATGAGCAATTTAGGGGAATAGACAAGCAGTACCATCTGGTGGACCGTGGACTCTCTGGCACACTAAACGGAGATGAAGAATCGATGACACGGTAGAAACAATAAACCCTTCTGCCAATGGGGCAGATGTCTTTATGTAAGGCCTTATCATGGCCCGTGTGACGTATATTCAGAGGAGGCGGGTGAAGTGGAGCTCCACCTGCAGGCGGCGGTGGATGGCTTCGGGTGACGCCAGCAGCCCCTTGCGCAGGTCACTCTCCACCTCCGCCAGCGGCACCGCTGCCAGGAACGCCTTGAGGTACTCGCGGCACGCCTCCGCTCCCCACACCCTCCGCCCCGCTGCCACTGGAGCTGCGTCCCCCTCGCCCTCCCCGCCACAAGCAGGTGCCGCCGAGGTGGGAGGGGAGGCAGTGGTGGCTGTGAAGGCAGGAGACGAACCAGCAGCGCTCGACGCGGTTTGGGTGGGCTGCTCACTGCTTGCACACCCGTCAAAATTGGTGGTGCTGGTTTCCGTCTCGTATATGGGTGACTGTGATGGACCGTCAGTGTGTATCAGCAGACATGCTGTCTCGGCTGCATGCACTGCTGTAGGAAGCACTGAGTCAGCTGCAGTGGATGCTGACTCGTCACCGCATGGTGGGCTGCAGTTATCTGCCAAAGGACTATCTACATGATTTAGAGTGGTAGTGATGACAGCGGGCACGCCATGAGTGTCGGCAGGGACCAAGGTGATGCCTTCATTTGGTTGATTTGCTTGAGGCACCACCTCCTCAACCTCTGCCACATGCGGTACTTGTGCTGCTCCCTCGTTCACGTTTACCCCCTTAGCAACATCTGCTTCACAGCTCACCGTGTGCTTCACCCCATGGGGATGGGGACCCATCCCCCTTGCTCCAACGTCCACCCCACTGCTGCCTTTGCCCTTCCCACTGCCATCTTTGCCCTTGCCACTGCCCTTGCCTGCCTTCACACCCCATCGCCTGCTTGTCTCTGCCGTGGGCACCTGAGCACCAATGCCGCCTGCCTTACCCTCTGCCCTCTCTGCTTCGCCTGCCCTGCCACCCTGCTCACAGCTGTCAACTGTGCCCTGCGCTTTCGCCTGTTCCCCACCACCGTCGCCTTCACTAACCCCTCCTCCTCCTCCTGCGCCTGCCCCACCAGCAGCAGTGCTTGCGGGCGCTGCTGGGGGAGGCAGGCCGACATCCACCCAGGAGGAGGAGTCAAAGAGCAGCATGAAGGCCTGCGAGCACCCCTCGTGCAGCCGCTCGCCCAGTGTGTCGATCACCACACACTCCACCTCCCCACCCCTCGCCTCCGCCCGTGTGCCACCATGGCCTGCACCTTCACCTGTGTGCTCCCCCACAGGCCTATCCAGTGCTGCTTGCGCGCCCCCACACCCGTGTTGCTGCTGGTGGCGGTACTGGTGCTGGTGGAGTTGGGGGCGGCGCAGGAGCAGCAGGAAAAAGTGGTCGTTCCACGCCACGATGTACACGCCCTCACCCGCCTGCACCACCGCCTCCCAGATGTCATCAAACGACAGCATGCCCTCCAAAAACGCCAGCTGCTCCAAGGCCTTCTCCTCCACGCCCTTCTCCCCGACGCTTTCTGGGCTCTCCACAGTCTGTTCTTGCTTTCCTGTTTCCAACGACGCTTCAGCCCCATTGCCTTTTGCTTCTACGTCTGGCGAACTGCTTGTGCGCTTCCCCACTACTTCCTCCTCCTTCCCCTCACCCCCCTCCTCTGTATCTCTTCCGCTCTCGTCCACAGTGCTCGCTCCCGCCTCGCCCCTGTTCACATCCGCCGCATCACCCTCCGCTGCGCTGCTGCCCTGCGTGCGGGCGGCGTCCTCCTTGGCGCGCCTGGCAGCAAGGCAGGGCGGGTGGAAGAACCCCACGAATGATTGGCTGGGCACCACACACAGTGGCAGCCGGGGCATGGCTGCCACCCCACCACCATCGCTGCTGCCAGCATGGGCGCCACCAGGGTCTCTGTTTCCTCCACCATCTGTATCAGGTACCTGGCCATGGGCCTCTGCACACACGGCCTGCCCATCACAGTCTGAGTGTGCATGGGGGGCCGTGTCGGAGTGGGAGTGCTGCACGGCAGCCAGCACGGTGTCGAGGTCAAAGTGCCCATCGGGGAAGCGCTGGTGGAAGTCGCTGAGGGCGCGCAGGCGGCGCCAGTCAGCGGACCCGGCACGGATGAGGTCGTCCAGCTCCGCCTGCCCTGGCAGCGTGCCCTCCCCGTGCGCATGCTCATGCACCCACGCCGCTATGTGCGCCACCAGCAGCGCACACGCGCCCTCGCCCGCAGCACTGGCGTGGCACTGGTCCACAGTCGCCAGGAACACCGGCGCGCATAACCGCGCCGTGCCGTCGCGACTCACCACCTCACGGCGCTCCCACTGCCCCACGCGGAACTCGTCTCCGAACAGCTCCCGCACGCTTGAAGCCGACGGTGACACTGGATCTGCCTCTGCCTCCCCCGCACTCGCTGCCTGCTGCTCCTCCAGAGGCTGCTTGTAAAGGGGATGCTCCTGCTCGGCCTCGAGTGCCTTGCGCCTGTCCCAGTCGATCTCGTCCCCCCCCTCCTCGCCGTACGCCTTGTGCAGCAGCGGCTCGCCCCTCTCCTGCAGCGACAGCGTGCGCAGGAACAGCAGCGGCCGCCGCAAAAATGCACCCACCCCCGCACCTCCTCCCCCTCCGCCACCTGCCCCACCTCCGCCCGAGGTGGCAGCAAGGGGCTTGGCTGGGAGGAAGGGCGGCAGGAGAAAGGACTTGGAGGGGGGAGGGGCGTCGGCAGGGAGGGGGTCGAGCGGCGAGATGGGGGACGAGTCCCTGCTGCCTTGGGCAGGGGGAGGGCGTTGCTCGCCGTGGGTGGAGCCGGCACAGGCAGCAGGTGCGAGTTCAGACGTGGCTTCTGGTGCTGACGATGCGGGCTGTGGCGCTGGTGGCGACGGCAGGTCGGGTGTGGGCGCAGGAGCAGGGGGCGGGCGGGGGGTGGAGGAGAAGAAGAGGAAGGGCGAGGTGAAGGTGAAGAGGCGTGGCACTAAGGGCGACCGCACAGGAGCAGTCGCTTGCTGCTCCTCCTCCGCTGCACCTCCCACACCCTCTGCACCCACGGCTCCCTCCTCACCACCTCCCTCCCTGCCTGCCTCCAGTGGTGTCATGTGCACTTCTTGCATTGCAGTCTGCCCTCTCTCACTATGCGCGCTGGAGGGCTGGGCGGGCAGGGAGAGGGTGCGAGGGGGCGAGGGCAGGGCGTGGGGCAGCAGGTGCAGCATGCGCATGCGTGTGTGCACGGGTCCTCCCACGTGCCCTCCCAGGTTCACCTCTGCCAGCGGCCCATAGCACAGCGCCTCCGCTGCTACCATCTCCTCCTCGCCCTCCTCACTCTCGCTCTCTGCCTGTCCTCCCTCCTCCCTTTCCGCATCCTCCTCTGCCTTCTCCCACACTGCCAGCTCACTCGTCAAGACCCCATTCTCCTCCCACGACATGTTGCTCCCTCGCTCCTTGTTCTCACCCTCTTCGCCCTCCTCCCCCGACCCCTCATCGCCCCTCCCTCCTAGCCCCGCCACCTGTTTCCCGCCTGGCCTGCCCCGCGCACGTCCTGCCCCGTCCACCGACACTGACCGCCGCCACACCCCTCCCCGCAGCACATCCAGCAGCCCCATGCCCATGCCCGAGCCCGTGCCTGTGCCCGCACCCGTGCTCGCGCCAGCGCCTGTGCCCACAGCTACATCCACACCCCCAATGCCGGACGCCCCTCTGTTGTCTGCCGATTCGCCTTCCACCTCTGCCACAGCAGCGCGATCTTCTCCCTGCTGCTCCATGGCACCGACTGTCTCCCTCGCCTGCCGCCCCTCCATTCCCTGCCCGCCAAGCCCACTCTCCCCCTCCTCGTCCTCGCCATCACTCGCCCTCCGCTCCACCTGCCCCCACCCTGTATCGCCGTCCGTTCCCTCCCAATCGGCCTCCTCCTGCTGCGCACCTCCATTGCTCTGCTCCGCGCTGCCGCTGCCAGCAGCCCCATGCCCTCCGCCCTCGCCTGCCCTGCCCGCCGCGTCCAGGGGCAGCGCGGGGCTCTTGCTCTCCCGGGTGCGCCGCTGCCACCCCCACAGCCCCCCCAGGTGCACCCCGCCACCCCCAGCCTCCCTCACTCCCGTCCCTGCTGCTGCTGGCCCGCCCGCGGCTGGAGTGGGTGGCACTGTTGCCGGTGCTGAGGCTTGGGCCGGGACTGGTGCTGCCAACTGGAGTGCGGCTGGGGATGGGGGGGTGGATGCTGCTAGCGGCAGCTGAGTGCACTCCACTGTCACCTGCCCGCGCACAGCAGCCCACACACACACAAGCAGAAACGCCTCAGGGTATTGTTGGCACACAGACGCATGCTGAAACGGAAAAGCGAGCATATGGCTGAATGGAAGGGGTGGTGAGAGGGTGCCGGGCAGCGCGGGGGGGCCAGGGGCAGTGGCGTGAGTGGCGACCTGCAGCAGGCCGACGGGGGGCGAGTCGGGGGGCGCGAAGAGGAGCAGCAGGTGGTGCGTGAGGGGCTGCGTGGAGAGCGGCGCGGCGAGCGGCGCCACGTCCAGCACCACCGACGCCACCTGCTGGGGCCGCTCCCTGGGCCTGCTGGGTGCATGCTGTAGTGCAACAAAGGGGGGAAATGGAGGGAGTGGGGCAGGTAAGGCAAGAGCTAGGGCTACAATATATAGGAAAAAGACACGAAATTGCATACTTGTGTTATGAAAGACATGGAAGAATGTTCAGTGGAGATGGGATTGACACATGGGAGATGCGCCCTTCACAAATCCCACCTTGTGCACGAGCAGCACCACCTCCCACGGCTGGAAGAGGCAGCCCTTGCCGCACGCCTCGCCCTGCCCGCGGGCGGCGCGCAGGGCGGCGGGGCAGGGCAGCAGGTGGCAGTCGTGCGCGAAGCCCTCCTCCCACCGCACCATGCCGTGCGGCCCGCGCGGCGGCTGTGCGCTGCTGCACCCGCGCTTCACGGCGCGCCCGAACATGGACCCCATCAGCCCCGCGCGCGCGCCCTTCCACCGCACCTCCACTGCCAGCAGCGCTGCTTCCGCCCCCTCCTCGCCCTCGCCCGCCGCTGCCTCCGCAACGGCTGCTATAACGGGTGGCACGGCAGCAGGCGCAGCACTGGCAAGATCGCAACTGCTGGCCTTACCTGCAGCCGCTCCTTGTACTGCTTCCACACTCGCTGCCTGAGCCTCCACCGCCACTGCCGCTTCTGCTGTCGCTGCTACTGCTGCGCCTGCTCCTGTTGATGCGGCTGTTGCTGCTGCTTGCTGGGTCTCCGACGGGCCTGCCCGGTCAAATGCGCCGAGAGTGGTTGCTGTGACGGCAGGGGCATCAGCCGGCAGCAGCATGGAGTAGGACCCGCTCTCACCGCTCCACTGCCCATACCTCTCTGCAACAGCTGGTCCATCAACCGATCCCGCGTCGCCTGGGCCGGCGGGAGGTGCGCTCCGTAGGATGCCTTCAAGCACGGGAGGCAAGGCGCCGTCCGCCGTCCCCTCCGCTGTGAGCGGGGAAAACCCGCCAGCCTGGTGGCGAGCTGAATCCGCGAGCGCTGCGAGGGCGGAGAGCACTGCGGGCGGAAGGGCTGCTGGGGATGCGAAGCCGAAGGCGTGGTCGACGGTGAGGGAGACGGCCACGGACCGAGGGCCCAGCACAGCGCTGGCCGCCTGCTGCTGCTGCTGCTGCTGCTGCTCCTCCCGCTGCTGCCGCTCTTGCTGCACCTCTTCCTCCTGCACCTGTTGCTCCTGCTGCTGCACCTGTTGCTGCTGCTGCTGCTGCCCTGGCTGATCGTCCGGCCTGTTGGAATGCATGCGCACGGGGACGTCGCTCGGCTCCCCGCACTGTGCCGCAAGGGCGGCCTCGCTGGCGCGCTCCTCGTGGTCGACGCCGCGAATCCACGGGTGCAGCTGCGGCAGCGACACGGAGCGATGGCTCATCAATGCCATTCTTGTGTGACAGGCGAAGTGACCAAGCTGAGCAACGCGAAACTCTATCACGACGCAAAGTCACGACAGATCATGAAGAATGTTTCACATTCGGATCGCCATGATGCTCGACAATCTCCATTGCCTCCCTTCATGGCGCCAACGACTCACGCGGACACCTGTCATTGTCACGCAATGCTTCAAAAGAATCAATGGCTCTTCCGCAACCAATGTCCCAATATCCCAGCCATATAATGTTTGCCTACTACTGTAAATTCCTGTCTATTCTCGTATTTGCTGAAGAGAATGGGGAAGTGGGTGGCCTTCACATCTTCTCATTGGTTGTCGCGCGTCACACTCAGGTCGAAATCAAGGAGGTGCATGAAGGGGGGGGCGAGTGACAGGGGGAGAGCAGTAGAGTTGGATGGCGGGCGCGGAATCAACATCGCTGGAGGGGGGGTGCTGATGATGCGGGCGGGATCTCAAGATGAGTGGCATGAAGGGACGGTGGTGGGGTGGGGAACGGAAGGAGCGCGTCAAAAGGGATCGGCAGGAAAAAGACGACCTCAAGCGGGTGGGGTGGGGTTGGGGATAGAATGGGAGTGGTGCAAAAGCGCAGGACACACATATCGCGGATCTGCTCTCGTGTCCCCCGGGGTTCGCGCGCAACCATTATCTCCCAGCGAAGGCACAGGGTTACCTAGGTTCATCGTTTGGGGTCGAATCGCAGAGAGTGTGCAGCTGCCCTATGTTTTGGGAGAGGGGATAAAGTACAAAATAGAATACGAATTCTTGGCAGGGCCGTGCGAGAACCTTTGATCTCGATTGGCATGGCGAGGGTACTAGTGTTACGCTGCCTCTAAAGTGGTGCCCTGGTCCAGCTTACAGGTAAGACAATTAGCAGATAGGATATGCAGTAAATGTAGTACATACATGCTATGGCAACAGGTGCCTTGGCACATCCAGAACGGAGTGCCTTGAAAGGAGTGGACCGCGAAGGAGTGAGGAGTGGTCCTCCAGAATCCTGATTCATAACGGTCGATGGGTCCAGCCCAGCATCGCACATCACCATGCAAACCAAAAACAAGCATGTCTTGTGCAGCTGCGGCAGCGCAACACCACACGCACGCACCCTTACGTGTGCCGTAAATGCATTTATTGGATCACTTGGCAACAAAGCATGCCGCTCCTGCAATCCCCATGGGACCACCTCGGCATCGTACCGCTCATCACCTCACCACATGGCACTTCACCTTCATACGTGCACATTGTGCTGTAATTAGCTATTGGGCCGCCACGCTGACATGGCAAGCAGTGGTTGGTCCTTCCAGTTGAGAGTGAGGCTGTTGGGTTGTTCTGACGACAGCGAGTACGGGCCCTTGTACCTGCCATGGGGGAGCGGAAGGCAGCAGCTCAGCAGAGGAAGAAGAGAGAGCACTACAGGACAGAACAGTGGCATCACAAGCGGACACGCATGGATCAGCCAAGCCCAGCACACGCACGTGGAGAGCAGGGCGGTGGCGGTGGCCACCACCTCACGGCTGAGCGGGTACCCCACGAACCCGGCGCGGTGCACGCGGCGCTCCCACTGCCCCAGCGGCTCCTGGCGCTCTGTGCGGTCCTGCCCCTCACACGCCACCACGTTCACGATGGCGCGCCCCAGCACGCGCTGCTCAAACAGCCGCCGCTCCGTCGAGTCCGCGGGCACGGACGCGTCGAGGGCGTCGAAGATGGATGCGTAGTAGTGCAGCGCCTCGAGGAAGCGGCTGAGGAAGAAGGGCGAGTTGTGGTTTGTGTTCTGCTCCACCAGCGTCGTCACCGCGGGCGCCAGCGCGCGCATGGTGCGCAGCACGGCGGCGCGCGGGTTGGAGGGCGTGACGGACTCGTCCATGAGGTTGTGCAGGCGCAGCGCACAGTTCACCACGAGCACCTCGTCCGCCTCGCAGCGCACCATGGATGGCTGCAGGTCCGGCAGGTTTATGGGGATGAAGTTAAACGTGAATGGCACCCCCCAGCTCTGCGCCACTTTCTGCAGCGCTCAACACGGGATGGAGGGGATGGGAGGAGGGCAGGAGAGGAAGGTCGCGTCATGTGTGAGTGATGCCGAGGCTGTGATGTGAGTTGCCTCTTGTGGGTATGTTAGGAACGATAGAGGAGGTGAAAAGGGAAAAAAAGAAAAGAAAAGACGAACGGGAGGAGAGGGAAGTGAAGGAAGGAGAAAGCGGGCGGTTGGTTGGTGGGGAGAGAGAGCGAGAGAAGGGGAGACGCACGCGGAGGCGCTGGCCGGCCTGGCGGAGGCAGTAGCCCTTGTGGATGCCCGCCACAAAGGGGCGAGAGGAGGGCGATGGGTGGTGAGACACTGAGACCGCTAAGACTCACCCTTAGGCGCTGGCCGGCCTGGCGGAGACAGTAGCCCTTGTGGATGCCGGCCACAAAGGGGCGGTCGATGCCCGTTATGCGCAGGTGCGGTGGGCCCCCCGGCAGCACTGCCAGTGCCTGGATGAGTGGCGGCCACTGCACGGCGTGACCCAGCCCGAAGTCCACTATGTGCACCTTGCGCGCTCCCTGTATCGCCTCCAGTATGGCGCTGTTGCATGCCACGTGCCCAAACGTCAGGTACGGTGACGCACTCACCAGCACCTGTGGGTGTGGGTGCCGTAAGGGCAGGGGGACATGGGGGTGTGCGGAGTGAAGGCTGAGGCAATTTTGCACGAATTGAAGTGTCTATCAAGAACCCCCCTGGCTATGCAATACTCCTTCCTTCTGGCAAGACTACCACAACACCTTTCCTCCTTACAGCCACCGCCCCGCCTCAGACGTTCCAATAGTATCGCCACCTCAACCGCCCTCACTCACAGGCTCACCGCCCCCATCCCAACCGCCCTTACAACCCCCCCTTCACCTGGAAGGCCCACCCCTCCTGAAGCGGCTGGCTGACCTCAAAGGCGCGCAGCAGCGGGGCATCGCAGTCAATGGAGCGGTAGATGCCCAGCGAGCCTGCTGCCCCCGCGCCGTCACTGCCGGGGCAGCCGGCGCCCGTGGGCGCCGTGCCGGAGGCGCGGGCGAGCAGCCCCTCGAGGAAGTAGGCGGACACACGCTGTGTGGCGTCCCCGTACACCGACGCCACCGCTGTCAGGCGCTCCACCAACACGTGCACCTGGGGGGGGCGGGGGGGAAGGGGGGCAGATGGGAAGGATGGGTGCGTGACGGGATGGGGGAGATGGCCGCAAGGCGTTTCACCAGCACGTACACGGCGCAGGGCGGTGGCATGGGCGCGTGATGGCATGGGGGGGATAGGAGATGGCATGCGAGAGATGAGACGCACCTGCTCTTGTCACGGCCACAAACCGAGCTCGGCTCTAGCCGTGCCTCACCGCACCTGTACCTTCTCCCCCCTCACCTTCTCCTGCTCCCCCCTTCTCACCCTCTACCGTTCGCCTACCACTCACGCGGTGGTGGTCGCCGGACACAATGGCCTTGGCGATGTCCAGCAGCATCTGAATCACCGCCGACCGCCCCGTGCCCGTGCCGCCACTGCTGCTGCCTGCTCCTCCTCCTCCTGCCGCCGCCTGCACCCCATGCTGCGACTGCTGCATCGCCTGTCCCTGCTGCTGCCCCTGCTGTTGCCCTTGCTGCTGCCCCCCCTGCTGCCACCCCTCCTGGGAGCCGCCCGGGCTGTTGAGCGCAGCCCGCTGCATCTGCGCCATCAGTTCCTCCGCGCGCCCTTGGCTATCCGCGCGCCCCTGGCTCTCCCCCGACCTCGCACTCCCCGTCCCCTCAACTCCCCCGCCCTGCTGCCCCGCGCACTGCCAGCCATCCCTGGCGCAACTGGTGGGGGGATGCGCGGGCGCCATGCCTTGGGGGGCGGGCACCATTCGGTCCACCGCCATCCCCAGCAGCTCCTCCTCGCCCATGCCCGCGCCCATGCCCATGCCTGCGTCCCCTGATGCGCCGTGAAAGGCGCCCGGAGGAGCGGAGAGGAAGGCGGGGTTGAGATCGTGGGGGAGCAGCGACTCCATCTCGTCGAAGGCGAAGGTGAGCTCGTCCAGTCCGCGGAAGAAGTCCGCCTCCATGTACTCCGCGCCCAGCGCCACCGGCTCCACCTGCTGCACGCGCGCCATCCACTCCGCCGCGCTCAGCTCGCGCAACTGCTCCGCCACCGAGTTCGGCCCGTGCCGCGGCCACACGCCGCCGCCGCCCGCCTGCCCCGGCACGAAGGGGCACGGTGCGGGGGAGCCGCCGGGGCTGGGCTGGCCGCCGGAGGTGGAGGGGGAGGGGGAGAGCTGCTGGCAGGGCTGGCCCGCGGAGTTTAGCGGCACGGCCGCCGCCTGCGGTTGCTGAAGTGGCGTAAGGCCATTGGAGTGCGACGAGGACGAGCTAGCGGACGGCCCAGGCGACGTTGTGCGATTGCCCTGCGACGAGGCGCCAGAGGTGGCGGGCGGAAGGGAGCAGGGATAAGAAATCGGCTGCGGCGGAGGGCGCGGCTGCGGGGCGGGTTGGCGGGGGTCGGAGGGCGGAACGAGCGGCTCCTGCGTGTTGCCCCACAGCTGCTGCAGCGTCGCCGTCAGATCCCGCGCCGTGCGTTGCGGCGGCGGTAGCGACGGCTGCTGCTGACCGCCGCCGCGCGTGTTGCCGCCGTGCGAGTGCGTGTGCGCTCCTTGGTGGCCGCCGCACGGATGATCTGAACGGGCGGGGAGCACGGGGGAAGATAGAACGGGGCGCGGGGGAGGAACGGGGAGCGCGGGGAGCATGGATTCATGTGAGAGAAATGTTGCACTACTGACGGTAATGAAGACGGGGATACAGAAGGATCTCGTTACCGAGACACGGTACGAATACGCACGAACTTTAAAGACGGCTTAAGAGCCAAGGCGACGGGCGGACGGCACGGACCTTGCACGATGCGGCACGTCTTGAGCTGCACGTGCATCCACGCGCGCTGCAGCCGCTGCTCCAAATCCGACGGCACGCCCTCTCGTTCACCCGCCATGACGAGGGGGGCTCGCGTTACGAACAGATTCTGTCGGCAAAGCAAAATCTAAAAGTCACTACAAACCACTACGGTGCGGAGCGCAGCTATGGCTGTGCGCGTTCCCTGTGTGTCGATTTTCTTGCTATGATGCCTAACGAACAAAACGGACAAAAGCGAGGCTGTAATAATGCCTTGCGCACACGCCGCATGGTACTAATATCGTTCAAGAATGGCTCACCTCAGACCTCTTTTGGGTGTATCGTACCGTACGACGCGTGCAGGCGTACACCACAGTGCTTACCGCATTCCCATGTCCTACAGTGAAATTCCAGTTAGACTTCCCCTGCTTCACAATGATTCATTTTTTACACAACGCTTACTTTGAATGAGCATGAGTGCGTTATCATTCAAGAAACTTTGTTTTATATACTACTAAGACATGATTGACTACCCTCAACCATGTTTCTCCTTTCTGTGGAGCCAAGTGGGTTTACCCTTATTTCACATTCTAAACCTTTCAAACCATCTCTCACATCCTAGTGTTGTTTATCATGCTGGAACTGGTGACCTCGCACGCTCCTTGACAGTCATGTACAGTCCCTGTAAAAGCAGAAAACATGAAGAATGGTGAGGAGCTGCAGAAGGTGCAGACAGGTGCAGTAAGGTGCAGTAAGAGAATGTGGTATGCGTACGTTCTTGGTATGGATGGTGGCGCCGGTGGTCATGCTGATGTCCTGGTTGGGCACGAGCGCGAAGTCAAACTCGCGGACGAGCACCGACAGTGCACAGATGGCCTCCAGCATCGCAAACTGGTCCCCTATGCACTTGCGCGGGCCGCCGCTGAACGGAATGTACCTGGTAATGGGGGGGGGGATTCACAGGGAGTATAGCATTGATGTAACAGGGCATGGCACCAGGGACCTAATGGGATCACTCAGAAGCTGGCAAAGAACGAGCAGGTGCGGGCTAAGCAGTTGCATTGAGTGAGATTGGGTGACACAGCGGTGCAGTGCGCGCACCTGTAGTCGGTGTTGACCTCGTTGGGCAACGGGCGCATCGAGGTCAAACCGCTCCGGCATGAACTCATCCGCGCGCTCCCACACCTGCCATGCCATGCACCATGCCGTGCCATGCACCATGCCGTGCCATGCCATACCGCGCAGGCAATGCCACGTGGGTCGATACCATGAAAATAAAGTTGGGACGTTAGTAAAGGACCTCAAATGGGATCAGGGAATGCGATTGCAGGTGAAGGGAATGAGGCCAGGGTGCAGAGATGAAAGGGGTTGGATGAAGAGGGAGTGAGAGAGAGGCATGTGTGCACGTAGGCACCTGCGGCGAGTGGTGGATGTTGTAGACGGAGATCATCATGTCCTGCCCCGGCTGCACCTTGTACCCCCCCGGTAGCACATCAGCCACCACCGCCCTCCGGATCAGAATCTGCATGCACAGCCCACGCAGGGGAAGGAAGGCAGGGCAGAGGGCGGGCAGGGCAGAGGGCGGGCAGGGCAGAGGGTGGGCAGGGCAGAGGGCGGGCAGGGCAGAGGGCAGGCAGGGCAGAGCAGAGGGCAGGCAGAGAGTGAGTCACACATGAGGACCCACCTCCTGACAGGCACACAAATGCCAGCAGCAGCGAGCAGCAGCGCTTGGTGCGTGCGCCTGTTAAGCACTGCCAACAAGGACACATACAGCCGTGCATGCACCGTGCAGCAGCACCATGTGCACAAACCATGGCACATCATTCCTTGTCCACTCGTCCAACCAATCACATTGTATGCAGTGACCAGGAGGGCGGGTGTGAAGGAGTGCAGAGTGGTGCAAGGAGCCGTTGGGTGGTGCAGTGCAGCGTAGAGGTGCTTGCGTTGTGCCTCCTCGCAATGCACAGACCGAGAAGCCCCAATCACATAGATAGCACTGACCGGGGGGTGGGGGTAGAGGCGCATGGACTCGTTGATGCAGCGCGTGAGGTACTTGAGCTCCCTCGTGTCCGCCAGGCTCGGATGGCTCTTCCCAGCGAGAACCCTCTCCGCCTCCTCCTGTGCCTTGGCCATCTTCTCTGGGTGCTGCCATGAGAAGTGCCGGGGAGGGGGACAGCGGATGGGCAGCGGAGAGAGGGGGGAAGAGAGAGCGGATGGAAGGGGAAGGGGAGGCGAGGCGAGGAGGGGTGGCCACGGGGTGAAGCAGAAAGATAGATCGCGTGAAAAGGGTGGGTGTGAAAATGAGGGATGTTCTGTGAAAGAGGTGTGTACGTGTACGTTTATGCGAGAGGAGGGTGAGTGTGAGAAAAGGGGATGAGTGTGCAAAAGGGTTGGACGGAGTGTGGAAAATGGGGTAAGCGTTTGAAAGGTGCGAATCCATGTGAAACGGAGGCGAGTGAGTTAAGGCGGGGGTGAGTGCATGGAAAAATGGTGAATGTGCTTATAGCTAAGGAGACGAGGGGGCGTGGGGAGTGTGGGAGGGCGGGCGTGCCTGGGCGAGGAGGTAGACGGTCCAGGTGAGCACGGAGCCCGTGGTCTCATGGCCCGCCACCAGCATGGACAGCAGGTCGTCCCGTAGCTGCACGCTCGACACCTGCTCCATGCCCGTGCATGCAGAGGGGGGTTGGAGAGAGGGGGGGGGTGGGGGGGGGAGAAGGGGGGGAGGGGAGGCGCGGATGATGATTCATGCGTGTGTCCAGCACGTGGAGCGCACGGGGTGTGGCCGTGCGCATAGCTGAGCAGCAGAGACGACAAGGAGCAGAGTGGACACACGGTGGGCATGGGAGGGACGTTGCATGCGAGCTCACCTCTTCCCTTGAGGCGAGGAGGAAGCGCAGGATGGAGGGGTCGCTCTCGTTGACGTACTCCTCGTCGTCCCCCCGCCGCTCGTTCTCCGCCTCCACCATGCGCTTGCACTGCGCCACCAGCTCCTCCACTGTCTCGCGGATCACCCTCACCGCCTCCGCCGCCTTGCGCTGCCGCGGCACTATCGCGCACAGCAGTGGCACCTGCGCAGGTGGCGGAGGCACGAAGTGTGGGGGGGTAGGGGGAGGAGAGAAGGTGGGGGAAGGGAATGGGGGAGGTGTGATGGCATGGGAGCGTCGTTACTGCTGGAAGGGGGAGCTCCAGCGCCTCGCTGTGAGCAGCGATGGGCTTGGGGAATGCATGGGCGGTACGAACTGCACTGCACACGCATCTCTGCCTGTGCCAGGCTGTCGGCCACAGTCTGACAAAGCTTCGACTGGCCTGACAGATTGAGAGCTTTGCTCTTTTTCTGCTAAGCTTATTTGCAATCCATCTCCAGTGTTAGGTAAGTGGCGGCCTACTTCGGGTTCACAGCACCAACCGCCAACCGCCTCACCTGTCTGTACCGCAATGCGCGCGCGCACCTGCCAGTAGGGGAGGATGTCGGTGGAGCGCGACTCGGTTTCCTTGAGCGCGGTGTAGACGGCCTGGATGAGCGGGGAGTCGGTGGAGAGCGAGTCGAACTGGAAGTTGAACACGGCCAGTCCGATCACGTCCAGCGTCAGCTGAGAGAACATCGCCTCCATGTTCACCTCCTCGCCGCGCGCCGCGCTGCCGCGCAGCTTGTCGACCAGGTGCTGCGTGCTGCTGGCGAACACCGTCGCCACCATCGTCTCCAGATACCGCCGGTGCAGCGACGGCCCCCACTGCGCGCCGCCGCGCCTGCACGCACCACATGCCACGTGTCGGGTGTGGGTGCACGGGCAAGAGTTTCTACGTGGATCGTGCAGACGCGAGTCACGGCGCAACGGAAGGAGAGCGCGAAGGAGGCAGCGAGCGTGGGGTGCAAAATGCGGCAGCGGGGGTGCGGAATATGGCAGAGCGCGTAGAGAGCGCGTAGAGAGCACGTACGGTCCAGAGGTCGCCTTCGGCGATGGCGAAGCCCGAGCCGAAGAGGAACTCCGCCACCTCCGCCACGAGCCCCTTGGCGTATATCGACCCGTACCCCCGCAGCACGTGCTTCGCCGCCTCCGGCTCGCCGATTATCACGAAGTTGCGCGGCCCCGCCGCCAGCCTGCGCGAGGGGGGTTGTGGGGGAATGACTCGGGCATAGCTGGCAGGCCAACGGGCCTCCTCGGCAAGTTGTGGAGCCATGCATGTTCTCCTGACAACAGCGGGCTCTCTCACAACAGTTGTTTCGCCTGACAGCTTTTTTTCCTGACAATATTAAATCCCATTGCCTCATTCTCCTATCGGAGCATTCTCCTGGACATCAATTGGTCTCTCAGACTTGCAAGCGGACAACAAGGCCATTGCACTTCATCTCTTGCACCGACATTCACGCCATTGCCGTTCAGGCACCCCAAAAGCGATCAAAGTCGATCGCAAACGACCCATTCATGCGACTCACCGGTAGACGGGGCCGGA
This sequence comes from Closterium sp. NIES-65, assembly GCA_948144175.1. Classification (NCBI taxonomy): domain Eukaryota; kingdom Viridiplantae; phylum Streptophyta; class Zygnematophyceae; order Desmidiales; family Closteriaceae; genus Closterium; species Closterium sp. NIES-65. The sequence continues at coordinate 69,857 of CANXME010000657.1, forward strand.
CTCGAGCATATGACTCACCGGTAGACGGGGCCGGACTCGAGGCATATCACTGACCGGTAGACGGGGCCGGACTCGAGCATATCACTGACCGATAGACGGGGCCGGACTCGAGCATATCACTGACCGATAGACGGGGCCGGACTCGAGCATCCACTTGAAGAGCGGCAGGAAGAGCGCGCCGCCCAGCAGGTCCTTCACGTCGTCCAGCTTCGCGTCCGCCACGGGAATGCCCGAGTCGTCCGGGCCGCGCAGCTTCTCGAACAATGACGTCAGCCAATCAGGGCTCACCCACGTCATCCCCGCACCCGCCACATCCTTATTGCTTCCTGAGTCATCTTGTCTACCAGCCATGGCCACCAGACGACCTTTCCTAGCGGCGCCATTCCCTCGGTTTCTACGTGACGCGATGCGAGCGGTTTGACGAGGCTCGCCTGTGCAGAAAGACGACGACGAGGAGGCGGCTGCGGACGAGCCCAGACGTAGCGACACTGCGTGCGAGCAGGCAATTCCTGTAACGGGAGCCATGCTTCGGATGCTCGTGACTTGCAAATCAGAAATCCTGATTCTCAGGAAATTATCACCTGCAGCAAATGTTAGGAGCAGCAGGTGTTGTGCTGCGTGAAATGAACACAAACCAGTCACAGAACTCCGCGAAGATCCCAGTGCCGAGGATAAAAAGTGTGGAGCCTCGCTGGAAAAGCAACCCCCAAAGCAATCCAACCCCGGGTGTGCCACGTCTGCACTACGTGGTAGCCCTGTCGAACCTTACCGACAGAGCACGCCCAGGTGGCAAAGAATCCAAGCATCGCGAATGGCTTGCACCGCACCTTGTTGTGCTGGCCTCATCTCCTTAACGAGGATATTGCCTGCACTTCTAGCCTCTTAACTTTTCCATATATTTCTCCGCATTTAACAACCGTTTCACTTACAAACCATTGCTGCATTCGATAATGACTGTTAGTGAATGGGTGCGTAGTGTTACGATGTGAAGTTTTATGAGAAGGCATTCCTGTATGCTGCAGGAGCCGACTCTACCGAGTACGAAGTTGAGGAGTCAGAAAGAGCTGAAGCGACACAGCAACTGTCAGACCAAGACCGATGCAAACAACTAAAATGAAAAGAGCGGGAACAGGTTATGAAACGGGTTCCCGCGTCGCACGGTTTTCTTTTTGAATTCAGTCACAATAAGGGAATGTACCCCTTAGAATACATGGCTAGCCTAGGTCCTTTCGTATTCCCTTGTACTCTTATATAAACCCGATGTATGCATGTTATTATCATCTCAGTAATTTACATTCACTCTGACCTGAGGTCTAAACTTCCGCTGCAATACCACTCTGCGATCAACCCTGAGCGATCCTTTGCTAAGTCCCACTTGGGATTGTAACATGGTATGAGAGCTACTCAGGGATTCTTCGCTACCTCACTTCCGCAAATTCGCCGAATCAAGACCTGGCGAGTGGCACACGCTCCAAGACCAAGATGGCCGGAGGATCCGGAGGCCAAGCAAATCTGACGGCTGAAGGACAACCCAACCCAGCTGCGACAAGTGAGGCGACAACCACGATCGGCACTGCCGCCCTCGAGCAACTTTTCGCTCGACTTTCAACTATGGAGAAAGAACTCCAAGAACTGCGCAAATGCGATGCGGGAATCTCTTCCCAACCAGCACAACCTGGACAACCGGCTGAGAAAAGCCGTGATACCGCCGCGCACTACCTTCTCCCTCGACACAAACAAATCAGCAACAACTGCCCCCCGTCCAAAGCGATGAGGCTATCAACTCTGCGCAAGCACGCTTTCTCAGCGTTTCAAAAATTAAGACTACTGCCGCGTTCGACGGCAAGGATTTCTACACATGGAGTTTTGAGCTGGAGCTCCTCCTACAAACAGCGCAGATCTACCATTACTTCGACGGCTCTTACTCTAAACCGGTTGAAAACACCGACGTCGCCAGGGCTCAGTACTACAGTGAGTCCCTCATGGCCTACAGCGTACTACTACGCAACATGACGCCTGCGGAACAACTCAACATACGCTCCTACAAAGAGAGCGACGCTCCAGCAATGGAAGTCTGGAAGCACCTCGTTGAAGTTTACCAGCCGAAGGATTCGGTCACCTCCAGCAGGCTTCTCCAGCAACTCCTGGAGATAAAAATGGGGCACGGGGAGAAGGCAAATCCATATATTAACCGCTGTCGCAACATCCGTGACCAGATCACGAAGCATGGGAGTACGATCTCAGAAGAGATCTTCGTCAATATAGTCCTTCAAAGGACTCGGGCCTGAGTGGAAGCCCTGCAAAGCGTTACTCCGACAGCGAGGAACAATTTCAGAAGCCGCGCTATGCGCCGCACTCCTGTCTGAACAGCAAGACATGGACTCAAGCAGAACAAGCTCCGCGCCGCGCCGAGAGCGCCTCGCCTTCTACACGGACAACCGAGAAGAGCGACGACAACCAAGGCGCCATTACTGCAAAATATGTAAAGTTTTCGGACACTCAACGGATCGATGCAAATCCCGATCCAACTACCGCCACCCAAATTCCACTCACCACAACAACTGGGTCGGCCGACAAGACGCTCGTCATCCTCAATCTCAGCAAGCTTGTCCTCCTGCGCAACACCAACAAAATCAAGGACCACAGTCAGGAGCTCCCAGGAACGTCATCGCAAATATGACAGCACGACGTCGACGCACCACTGAACCTGACGAGGAGAACGAAGTCCAAGGAAGATTACTGGAACTAGAAGAGGGATGGAATGATCCCTTCACCGAGGATCACTACTACCTGTACGACGAAGACGAGCAGGACTGGAATCTTCCAATCACACTGCGGGAAAGCCCGCCTCACGAAAATCAGCACTACGTACCAGTGGGCTGGAAGGAAAACGAAGATCCTCACTTCCACAGGCGCTTCAAGACCACCCTGGTAACCCCACGACTGGCGCTGCTGCTGCGCCACAACAACACCGACAACTACAACACCTGGTACCTTGACAGCTGCTGCGGTCAGCACATGGTGGGGTCCACGCGCTATGTCTCTAACCTAAGTCGCGCCCCTGCAACTTATGTCACCGTCGCCAACAACGAACAACTGCGCGCAAACTCACAAGGACTCGTCGTCCTGCAAGCAGGAGACAGTGACACACACATCTCGTTCAACGACGTACTCTACGTCCCGAACCTGCGCTTCAATTTGCTCTCCGCTGGACAACTACGCGATTGCGGCGTCATCATCCACACGGACCTCGCAACGCGCGACCTCATCCTCACCTACGCTACCCCGGACACTCCTCCTGAGGCATTCAAGTACCTCGGACGAGCGCGTTCCATCAACGGGATCTATATCCTAGACTTCGACATACCTTCCTGTCAAGCCTCGTCAGACGAACTCGTGGACCTTGTCCCCCCTCGACTTCGCCTTCATGAACAAGGAGTCTTGGGAGCATCCGGATGGGAGACCGTGGGTTCGCCGAAGTCCTCACCCGCGTGAAATTAATCTTCACGACACTGACGCTCACAGACTGTGCACCACCTGTCACACGCCAACCGCAAGTCAAACGGAGCAAGTGGAAAGGGAGCAAGCGGCAATTCAGGAAGCGGAAAGCGCTGAGACTCAACCAGCAGGCATGACTACAGAAGAACTCGCCGTATCGTCACACCGCATATTCGGCGAGCCAAACGAAGAACTTGGGCAACAACAGCAGGAGAGACCAAGGCCTTACTCAGACTCCCTACGATTCGTCCTCGAAGCCAACACACGCACTCTCGACGACGAAGGACGCCCACGTTCGTACACTCGCGAAGTCTATCGCCGCGAGATTGACCCTGCCTGGAAAGATCCTGACGCACCAGAAGAGCTGAGCGTCAAAGAAGAACAGGAGAAGGCCCAAGCGGAGAAGAGGCAGAAGCTGTATGAGGAGCGCATCGCGGCAGGATGGGACCCAGACACTGCGCACGGCGGATGGGGCAAAGAGCCCGCTGATCCGGAAGAAGGCGCACTCTTGGGTTCCGCAACTGGAGCATGGGGAACCGGCACAACCACCACCGGAGGATGGGGGAGACAACGAGCCTCCCGAAGGGGAGCTCACGCAAGAGGAATTAGAGGATGCTGAACAAGAAATGCAAGCTGAGCGCCGCAACGCATCACCTCGAGTCACCATCCCCCTCGGTCGACCCCCACGCACTAGCGAACCACCTCGCTCACCCTATCACTGGCGTGATCCCCGGTCGGAGATTGAGGAGGGGAATATACCTCCAACACCTCCGCGAGACTCACTCGGTCCAATCTCTCGCACCAGATCTATACGCCCGCTTCATCGAAGGCACCACGACCCCGCTCACGATCATTCCCGCTCGCGAATTTCTCGCACCCGTATCTCTCAACGGCACCTGCAGAAGGGGAAGCAACAAGCAGAAGCAGAAGCAGAGGAGGCGAACAACGAAGCAGAACCAGGAGAAGCGGAAGAACCCCCGCTCCAGATTCCAGAACTCACAGCGGAGGAGGCAGCAGAGTACCACACCCGCTACAAACGTACTTCCGGCATCCGTGCCGAAGATGACCTCTGGCACCAGCGAATGGGACACCCCTCGCACCAGACACTCGCCAATTGCCTCCATGCAAAGTCTTTCCGCCAGGAGCACTGCTTGCGGCCCGATGGGACGGAGTTACAACACACCACCCCCCACCCAACCACCTGCACAGTTTGCCCCACAGTCGCACTCTCTCACGCTGCCTATCCCTCTCTGGAGCCAAGCACCAACCGCTACAAGAAACTAGAGAAGGTGTACAGCGATTTCATCGTACTCACCTGCGACGGACTCAACGGCGAAAAGTACACGCTGACCTTCATCGACGCCTACTCACGCCACGTGTGGGTTGCCAATGTGACGCCCGCTCCAAAGCACCGGAGGTGTTTCCGTGTCTTCCTCGCGCACGCGCAGCGACAGTCCGGAAGGAAACTGAAGATCTGGCAGAGTGATGGGGCAAAGGAATTTCGCAGCCATGAACTGGAGAGCGTGCTCATTGAGAAGGGAATCAAGCACGAGATTTCCCTTCCCTATGCTCACCAGCAACAAGGGCGTTGCTGAGAGGGTCAATCGAACCCTCATGACTAAAGTTCGCGCCATCATGAACCCACTCCGGCTTGCCAAAGAAATTTTGGCCGTACGCCATGAATCACGCGTGGCGCCTGCACAACCTTCTCTCAACCACCGCCAACAGGACAACCTCTCACCCCACATGAAGTGGCCGGATCAAGGGAGATCCCTCCATGCTGAGGGTTTGGGGGTGCATGGTACAATATCGGCCCACTTCAGCCACAATCGGCAAAGTTCGTTCATCGTGCGCGCTGGGGGAGTTTCATCTCGGACTCAGTCACGAACATAAAGATGGCTCATCCTTGACATGGACAACCAGGAAATTGTCCCTGCACGTGGACATTCTCTTCTACGAGCGACTCACCTTGACGCAGTGGATCGAGGACGAACGCCGTAACCAGGCTCGCAGCTACGCCAACAGCGGCCGCAGCTTCGCGACCCCCGAAGATGAAGCAGTAGCAGCAGTTCTGGACCGTAATGACACCGACGAACAATCCCAACATCCCCCCTCGCCCGCGCAACGAAGATGACAGCGATGAAGACCCCACGCCAGGGACCATCGCGGCGCCAGATAGAACCAAGCAACCACCGCACCTGGCTACGAGAGTGGAGATGACGACTTGATTGAAGTCCCCACCGCTGGAGACACTACCAACGTGTCGGGTCTCCAGCTTCTTGGCCTGCACACATCCGTCTCTACGCTCGCGCGGACCGTGGAACCTAAGAACCCCCGCCAGGCTCTAACCGGCCCTCACGCCAAGGAGTAGGCGTGCTGCAATGGATGCGGAACTAAAAAGCACTAGAATCGCGCGACACTTTGGTCCTGCAGCAGTGAAGGGGAGGAGGGTGCTCAGCGTAAAATGGGTCTTCCGTCTCAAAACTAACGCTGACGGCACCATTGAGCGTTTCAAAGCACGATGGGTCGTACGCGGGTACGACCAGCGTCACGGCATAGACTTCGACCAAACCTTCGCTCTCGCCAGCCGCCACACCTCAGTTCGAGATTCTACTTGCTATTAGCTGCCGCGAAGCACCTACCACCCTGCGACAGATCGACATGAAGAACGCGTTTCTATACGCGCTGGTGGATGCCACCATCTTTGTGGAACAGCCGCACACCTACGAGAAGGTGAACCCCAGGGTTCTGCCAACTGAAAAAGTCACTATACGGAATCAAACAGGCGCCACGACTCTGGCATAGCAGCACCTGCACAAACATCCTCCTCGAAATCGGCTTCAAACAACTCCCACACGACCCGGGAATGTATCGCCTCCACTTCAGCGGCGACTACATCCTCCTGACAGTCCTACGTCGACGACGTGCTGTACACGGGGACCTGCAACAAACTCCTCGACCAGTTTCAGGAGAACCTGGCGCAACGCGTGGACATCACCATTAACCTTGAAGTAAAGCAGTTTTTGGGGTTAAACATCACTTACGCGCCAGAGGCAATTCATCTGTCAGCCTCCAAGTACGCAGAGCAGCTGGGGGAACGCTTTCAACATTTCACCCGCCACCACTCTCAACCTCCTACCGCAGCCCGAGCACCACCTACAAACCGGACAACCACCTCTATCGCCCGCAGGACTCCAAATGTACCAGCAGAAGTTGGGGTGCCTGTGTTCGCCTCTGTCACCTGCCGACCCGACCTTGCCTACATCGCTAGCCAACTGGCGCAGTACTCTCGCAAGCTAGTAGCTGAGAACCAGCTGGACCTGGAGCGCGCCCTACAATACTTTATCTCCACACCTGACATCGGACTCTCCTACTCCACGCTGACAACAACCTCCTTCAACCTCAACGGCTACGTGGATGCAGACCACGCAGCTGATCCTGCAAATCGACGGTCCCTAACCGGCTTCGTTTTCCGCCTGGAACCAACCGGGCCAATCTCCTGGAACTCCCAGAAGCAGGAGTTGGTTGCCCTGTCATCAGCTGAAGCAGAATATATCGCCGCGACAGCAGCAGTCCGCGAAGGCCTGTACCTGCAGGAGCTGCTGCAGGAGGCGAAAATTCCAACCTCGCCTACCTTTCGTCTCCACTACGACAACTAGAGCGCCATAAAAATCGCGAACAAGCCAGGATTCGTGAACCGTACGAAGCTGTCAGAATGAGGAATGGGTGTTGCATTGATGTTGGTTGGGGTACATATGACAAACCCTAACTTCTGTACCCCCTAAGACAAACCTCACTACAGGCTATAACATTTGACACACCCCCATAGCCTAAATGAGGGGTGTCTAGCAAAAACAAAAAAGAGTACGGTCACAAGACCAGTCCAAAAGAAAACAAAGCTCAGGGTGGATCACAACGTCACACACACACTCTGAGCACAAGCAACAGTGGCCACAAGGCCAGTCCAAGAGATCACAAGTATATATAGTAAGTGTACAGACGAAGCAGGCAATAAACTCAAGTCTACGCATGACTAGAACCTGTGTCAACAAGGCCTAACTGCACACAACACCTCTGGTGGTCACAAGGCGGAAGCGCCTTGGTGAAGATGTCTGCAGTGTTGGCCTCGGACTCTACAAACTCTCGAAGCGAGCCAGTCCACGCCTCTGCAACTCTCGCAGAAGAAAGTACCTGACGTGAATGTGCTTCACTCTGCTCTCCAGTCGCGGCTCACGACAGAGGAGGATCGACGCCTTATTGTCAGTAAACAAGGTCGGTGCAGAGCTCGGCCGCTCACCAAGGTCGGCGAGCAAGAAGGTCAACCACCGTAACTCCTGTGCCGCCATGGCACCAGCGTAAATCTCAGCCTCAGCTGTAGAGGTCGAGACAGAAGAGGAGCGCGTGGAACGCCAGGAAACAGCTCCAGATTCCAGACTGAAACAGTACCCCTGAGTAGACCTGTGAGTCTCAGCGTCGTCAGCGTAAGAGGAGTCACAGTGACCAGTGAGTACGACAGACTGCTGCCCTCCAAGAACTAGCCCCACGCCTGATGTAGTTGCTAGGTACTTCGCCACCCTCACAGCTGCCGTCCAGTGAACAGGACGGTGTCTCCCTGGCGCAACAAAGCGCGCAAGGATGCTGAGAGGGAAGGCGAGGTCCGCGCGAGTACAAGTCATCAGGTACATGAGGCAACCCACAAGTTCTGCGTAGGGACCACTAGGCTCAAACGGCTCGTCAGGAAAGGGACCAGTGAGTCTGTGGTCAACAGCTAGAGGTGTGCGCTGTACGGTGGAGTGCTGAAGCCCGAACCGCTGAAGGACCTGCTGCACCATGTGTGACTGTGAGAGTGTAATGGTGCGAGCGGCTCTGTCCCTGGTGATCTGCAGGCCAAGGTAGTGGCGCAGCTCACCAAGATCAGTGCACGTGTGTCTCTTCTGTTGTTCGGACTTCACGTCTGCCAAAGCAACCCTGTCCGAAGTGGCGAAAACGAGGTCGTCGACGTAGACCAGAACAAAGAACGGTGTGGAGCCACGACGAACGAACAGCGACGGGTCGGCAGAAGACGGCTGGAACCCAAGGTCAGAGAGGGTAGAACGCAGAGTGTCGTGCCACTCACGAGGGGCCTGGCGAAGACCGTAAACAGGTCGCCTCAGCCTCCACTGGGTCCCAGGAGGGAAGGTGCCAGTGAAGGCCGAGGGACGACGCAACCAGACCTCCTCGTGTAGGCTGCCCTGAAGGAAAGCAGTGGAGAAGTCGAGAGAGTGTAACTCGTAGTCTCTCTGTGCTGCTACGTGTAGTAACACCCGAAGAGTGGTCATCTTTGGGGTAGGTGCGAAGGTCTGAAAGAAGTCAACTCCCTCGCGCTGACTGAAAACCTCTAGCCACGTAGCGCGCCTTGAAGACCGGGGGAGATCCCGGTGGCCGCTTCACCCCGTAGATCCACATGCCGTCGACTACGTTCGCCCCAGGGGGGGGAACCTCATCGACGTAGGTGCCTGTGGATCTGTAGGAGGCCATCTCCGCGTCCATGGCAGCTCTCCACTGAGAGGCCCAAGGCCCTGACACTGCCTCAGCGTAAGTGCGAGGAGTCGGAATGTCAAGGGCGTCGGGGTCACCCTCAGGGGCGAGGAGCATGGCACAGAGATGAGGGGAAGCGGCCGCCAGGAACTCTAGCTCAAACTGCCTGTCCTCTAGGGCGTCACAGCCAAGGGCAGACACACCCCCGACGGCCAGAGGACTGGTAGGAGGAGCAGCCACAAGCGTGGTGGCGTAGTCAAGGCGGCGGGTAGAGGCAAAGTCAGTAACAGCGGCAGTAAGAGCGGACACAGAGGACACAGAGGCACGAGGGTGAGTAACAAGAGAGGCGAGAACACGAGAGAGAACAGGACGGTACGTGCGGTAGTAGTCAGTGACAGGAGTAGGGAGCGACACAGTGAGGGCCGACTCAGGAGGAGACGGAAGCACAGACTGAGACGGACGAGGTGGACTAGAAAGAAGGAAGGCAGTACGAAGGTCAGTGAAGGGAACAGGAGACGAGGGACGAGCACGAGGGAGCGACGAGTAGCCCAAGAACGAGACGGAGGAGGAGAGGACAAAGGCGGAGAACTGGGGAAAACAGCGGGGGAGGAGTCAGGAGGAGGAAACGTGGGACCGTAGACAGGAGGAGAGGCGGAGGAGGAGGAGAAGGGAGGGGAGACCAAGGATCCGAAGACCCGAGACAGGAGGAGGAAGTGGCTGCTGCTGCTGCGGCTGCGACTGCTGCTGCTGCGGACGCGGCTGCTGCTGGGACTGCTGCTCCTGCGGGTCCAGCTGCTGCTGCTGCTGCTGCTGCTGCTCCTGCGGCTCCAGCTGCTGCTGCTGCTCCTCCAGCCGCTGTAACTCCCTCTCCTCTCTCTCCAACGCCAGCTGCTCGTCACGGGCACGGCGAACACGAGCCTGGTGCCTAGTCGGGTAGGGGTGGGGGGGTGGAGTAGTGTCCGAAGCAGCGGCAGCTCCAGAGTCCACCTCAGAAGAACTAGGCGCACCACCCCCAGAGGCAGCACTAACACCAACTCCAGAACCAGGCTCACCTGAACCCGAAGGAGGCCCACCCTCACCCCCAGACGCAGCACCCCCAGTGTCCGCGCGGCCAGCACCAGCTCCCGGACGACAAGAGTCCTCTGCACCCACCGGGTCAGCTCCAACTCTAGAACCAGAAACTCCAGCTCCAACCCCAGCTCCAACTCCAGTACCCCAGAACCAGAAACTCCAGTGCCAACTCCAGCTCCAACTCCAGCTCCAACTCCAGCACCCCCAGAACCAGAAACCGGTACAAGAGCAGGCGCCGCACCAACCTCTCGAGAGCTAGCACCAGCGGCACGCTACGAGGAGGACTGTGGGGAGGGAGGCTGTACCGGAGGGGCTACCGAAGGAGGAGGGGTAGCCTGGGACACACCTGACGGGGCTGGACCAGGGGGGGGAGGCTGTACCGGGGGAGCAGGAGGGGGAACGGCAGTCAGGAAGAGGGGGGGAGGAGGAACCGGGAGACCTCGACTGGGGTACCTGACGTAGTACGGAGTGGACTCCTCGAAACGGACGTCACGTGAGTCAAAGAACCGGTGAGAGGGAGGGTGGTAAAAGGTGAAGTCAGAGGAGTCCTCAGGGAAACCAAGGAAGACACAGGGGACGGCACGAGGCGAGAGCTTGTCCGCGGAGGTGTCGCGGACAAGAGCCAAGCACCCCCAGACACGAAACCGCGACGCAACACCAGGGGACCCTGTCCAAAGACTGGTCGGTGAAACCTCTGGTCGAGAGACACGTGGCCAGAGGTTCAGCTGGTGCGCGGCGTACCTGACCGCGTAGGGCCACAGAAAATGGGGGGCACAGGCGTGAGTCAGGGAGGTGCGGGCGATCTCCATGACCAGGCCTATGCGGCGCTCAGCAACCCCATTCTGCTGTGGGGACTCTGGAAGCGTCCAGGACTAACGAATGCCCTGCTCGCGACAGAATCCAGCGAGAATGCCGGAGCGAAACTCACCCCCACGGTCGGAGTGGAGACAGCTGACACGACGACCACGAGTGTCCTCAGTGGTGAGCAACCACCTGATCAGCGTAGAAGTCACCTCAGACTTCTTCGCCAAAGGGAACACTGTGGTGTAGCGGGAGAAGTCGTCAACTACCACCAGAAAGTAACGCTCACGCTCAGGGCCTAGACGAGGGGCTGGGCCCCAGACGTCCAAGTGAAGCGTCTCAAAAGGCTCGGTGGCCGGACGAAGGGAGGAGGAGTGAGGGGTGGCGCGCAGCCTACCCTCGACGCAGGGACGACGGCGGCGCAGGCGAAGGCGGCAGCGACGGCAAGACACGTGGGAGGCCTAGGACAAGACGCTGACTAGACATAGCGCGCAGACGTGGAAGGGACGGGTGCCCCATCCGGTTATGCCACAGAACGGTGGGGTGGGCAAGCGACCGGCAGGAGCACGACGCAGCGACTGGAACAGACGTAGGAACCTGACACGACACAGACACCTGGGGGGACGTAGCAACCTGGTGAGACGCGGGGACCCGAACGGGGGGGGGAACCGGGGGCAGTGGCAGTAGGGGGGCTGCTGGTGCGGCCGCTGGTGCTGCTGCTGGTGCTGCTGCTGCTGCTGCTGCTGCTGCTGCTGCTGCGCTGCTGCGGCTGCTGCTGCTGCTGCGGCTGCTGCTGCGGCGCACGCGGGCCAGTGTGAAGAGTGTAGAGACCCGAGCCCGGCTCAGCAGTAAAGGTAGCAAGAGGCTGGTAAGAGTCTCCGTCAACACACACCGCAGTCTCTCCAGAAGGCTCAAACCACACACCCACGTGCTGACTCACGAGGGGTCGCACGCCCACCAAGTTCCGGGAGAACGAGGGGACGTGAAACCCAGTGAGAGACCCGGAGGGAGCAGCAGGACACGGTAAAGTGGTAGTGTGACGTGCAGTGACTGGTCCTATAGTGGGATCAGCCAACACTACAGAACAGGCGCAGGAAGTGGTGTAAGTGTCGTGCTGTCCCGAAAGAAGCAGTGGGAGGCTCCAGAGTCCAGTGTGAACGACAGCGAAGCGTCCTCTGAGGTAGTCGCTGGTCTAGAGTCTACACAAGTACCTACACTAGCAACAGGCAACTGAGCAAGACTAGCACCTAAGCTAACAACACCAGAGTAAACAGAGTCAGAAACACTAGAGTCAACAACAGCATACATAGCATGAGGAGCACTAATCAGATCAACCAACTGCTCAGCAGACATGCCCCACAGAGCGGAGCCGTGGCGCTGAACCAGAGGAAGCCAGTCAGGAGCAGGACCACCAACCCCGTAGATCAACCGGACCGTGTCAGTGAGCTGAGCAAAGCACTGACCAGGGGGGTGAAAGCGGCCACAAGGGTGGCCCCGACGAGGACCTGTCTGAACCTGGTAGGGGCAGGGAGGGTAAGCAGCACCGCGCTGGGGCTGACGCAGCCCCGACCCCGGAGCCAGCTGCTGACGCTGCTGCTGCTGAGGCTGCTGGGAGGAAAGGGGCTGCTGCTGCTGCTGAAGGTGCTGCTGACGCTGAGCCTGGTACCACGCCGCTGCTCCACCTAGCGGGCCGGCAGTACAGGAGGCGACTGACGAGCTCGAGGGTCACCGCCACCAGCAGGTGCAGCGGAGTCACCAGCCGCTGCACGAGGGGTCTCTCCAGACGCTGCACTCCCACCACCGCCAGTCGCAACAGCACCCCCACTACCTCCGCTACCTCCGCCTCCACCTCCACCGGAACCACCTTTCTTGCCCCCCTGCCGCGGGACCGCGACGCAGTCGTAACAGCAGCCGCAGTCGCATCAGTAGCGGCAGTGGCAAGAGAGGCAGTGAAGGTGGGTAACTGCGGTACTGTGCACCCGTGGAAGAGTGGGGGGGACACAGTACCAGAGGCGGCAGCTACCGAACGAAGGTTGCTCTCGACGTCCTTGAGTGCAGACTCAAGGACCTCGATAGTCAGCTCACTAGGGTGCTTCAGCAGAAGCGCGTCACGAACTGAGGCAAGGCGGTCAGGGAGGCTAGTGGCGATGAAATAGACAGTAATCGCCATGGGGGGAGGAAGCAGTGCAAGCTGTGCCTCAGTGCAAGCAGCGCGGTAACTAGCGTCGAGCGAGCGGAGGTGAGCGATCAAGTCAGCAGAGCGCTCAAACGAGGCAAGATCAGGAAACAGGAACGGGAGGAAAAGACGGCCGAGAGAGACAGTAGCGGGAGTAGAGTAGCGGGCCTTAATCGCAGTGAGGTACGCAGCAGCGGTGCGAACCTGAGTAAAGTGGACCTCCTCGGACTCAGGGAGGAGGCTGCTGAGTGCGATGCAGGCCGCAGCGTCACGCGACGTCCAAGCCGTCCGGTCAGCGCGCTGACGGGCAAAGCGAGCCGTAGCAGTGTCGTCAGGAGCAGGGCCTAAAGCGGTAGGCTCGGGGGCTCGGGGAGGTCACCAGTAGCGTGTGACCAGAGGGTCTCTCCCCCCTGGACCTGACTCTCTAACAGACGACGAGCGCGAAGAAGCCAGACGGAAAAGTCAAGGGGTCTACCGTCAGCGTCGAAACGAAGAACTCGCGGAGTCGCCATAGTGAGAACCAACGCGAACGAACAGGCGAGTAACAACCGGGGGGGAAGAGGACTCAGTCGCAGCGGAAGAGTGGGTTAGGGCGACGGGCCAAAACGTAGGGTAGGGCAACGGGCCAGGGCCTAGGGTAGGGCGACGGGCCAGAGCCTAGGGAGGGCGACGGGCCAGGGCCTAGGGAGGGCGACGGGCTAGGGCCTAGGGAGGGCGACGCGACGGGGGAAAGGGCGGGAGCGACGCGACGGGGAGGGCGACGCGACGGGACAGGGCGACGCGACGGGACAGGGCGACGCGACGGGGCAGGGCGGCGCGACGGAGCAGGGCGACGGGACAGGGCAGGGCGACGCGACGGGGTAGGGCGACGCGACGGGACAGGGCGACGGGACGGACGGGACGGGACAGGGCGACGCGACGGGTCAGGGCGACGCGACGGGACGGGACAGGGCGACGCGACGGGACAGGGCGACGGTACGGGACAGGGCGACGCGACGGGACAGGGCGACGGGACAGGGCAGGGCGACGCGACGGACAGGGGGGAACAGGCGGGCGCGACGCGACGGGGGGAACAGGCGCGACGCGACGGGGGGAACGGGCGCGACGCGACGGGGGGAACGGGCGCGACGCGACGGGGGGAACGGGCGCGACGCGACGGGGAGATGATGCTAGGCTCGGTACTAGGCGCGGTAACAACTAAACTGGTACGAACGAGAGGTAGGATCAGGCTCGGGAGGTACGAACGGAGAACGGAGGAACGGGATCCCACAGGATCCTAACCTAGCTGATACCATGTCAGAATGAGGAATGGGTGTTGCATTGATGTTGGTTGGGGTAACAT